>CAUYRH010087388.1:0-89303 GCA_963574655.1 Perodicticus potto
GCTGCAACCAAAAAATGGCCGGGCGTTGTGGCGGGTGCCTGCAATCCCAGCTACTTGGGAGGTGGAGGCAAGAGACTCGCTTGAGCCCAGGAATTGGAGGTTGCTGTGAGCTGTGATGCCACAGCACTCTATCCAGGGTGATATCTTGAGGCTCTGTCTCAAAAAAAAAAAAAATTTCATATCTCTAATTACTAATTGGTTAAAATTTTTCTATGTATATTTTATATGAATTGCATGTTTTTATTATTAGCTCACATTTTCCGTTAGACTATTTATCTTACATTTGTAAAAACTCTTTCTATATTAAGAATACAGTGGCTCGTGACTCTGTAATCCAGGCTTTCTGTGAGGCAGAGGTAGGAAGATGGCCTGAGCTCACAAGTTCAAGACCAGCACCAGCAAGAACAAGACCCCATCTCTACTAAAAGATAGAAAAATTAGCCAGGCATTGTGGCCTGTAGTCCCAGCTACTTGGGAGGCTAAGGCAGGAGCCTTGAACCCAGGAGTTTGAGGTTGCTGTGAGCTTGGCTGAGGCCATAAGACTCTAGCCTGGGCAACAGAATGAGACTCTGTCTTTAAAAAAAAAAAAAAACAAACAAATCCCCTCCTTTTTGGGGGGGTAAATATTTAATCCTACTTTGTTTCAGTTTAATTTCAATATTGCTTATGCAGTTTAATTTATAGAACTATTTTTTTCGCTTCATAATACATTCCGTGCTTTAGAAAGGCCTTCTTCATCCCCAAATCCAATAGGCTTTAACCTATAGTATCTTCTAGAGTTTATAATTTCCTTGGGGGGAGGAGTGAACTCTTTAATCAATAATTTTGATAAAAATTAAAAGGCAATATTTATATTTTCCCCCAACAATTAAACAGTCAGATCATTTATTTAATAATCTTGTCCTCTATCTTTTATTACCTTTGTCAAATAACCTCAGGTTTCTTTCTGGGCTAACTCTTTGGCTTCATCCCCCCTTCTGCCTGGATGGATTTTGGATGCTGAAGGGTCAGTGTTAGGTTTTCTGGTTTCTCAAACCTCACAATTGTCCGGCTACTTCCCCGCACTGTGAGCTGTTCTCCTTGCCTGGCAGCCTTTTTTCTGCATCTTTCTTTGGGTGCTGTTTCTTTAGAAACTCCCCTAACCCCAGCTTAATAAGGCGCCTTTCCCTAGGGACCCACTGAATAATATCCTTTATTATAATCCACTGCGTAGAATACCTTACCTCTTAGTTGACTGTTTATGCCACCAGACTGTCAACTCCTTGAGGGGATTTTTGTACTTATTATATTTTGTGTACCTATTTTCCAGCAGAGCACTCTTCTCAGAGGAAGTCCTCCATGAGCACTTATTAATTCGAATTGAGTTAAATTGAGCTGTTGAGTTGAACTGAAGCAAATCATGTTGGATGGGATGGCTAATAGTTTTATAGACGAGGCTATATCCCAGATGTCTTTGCTTAGTGAATTAGCTTCCCTTTCTGTATCAGTTAGACTCCAGCCAGGTAAACAGAACTATGCTAAGTATGTGAGCCCAGGGTCAGAGTTCCCCTCCAGGATCAAGGTGGATCTGTGGAGAAGACGCAGCCACACTGTGCTTGCTGTGGGCACAAAGAGGTCAGAAACATCCCAGCTTCTGCCTTCCTTCCACTCAGCAGGCTCCTACCCCGGCCTCCCCCTGGCCAGGCCCACCAGTCACCTGCACTGGAACATGGGAGGGTCAGCTCCCCTGACCCAGAGTAGGGCTAGAGAGGGCGTGAAGTCAAGAAAATTGGGACCAATGCACTTCTTTTTCTTTTTTTTTTTCATTTTTGAGACAGTCTTACTTTGTAGCCCTTGGTAGAGTTCATGGTGTCACAATTCACAGCAACCTCAAACTCTTCGGCCCAAGTGATGCTCTTGGCCTCAGCTTCCTGCATAGCTAGGACGACAGGCACTTGCCACAAAGCCTGGCTATTTTTAGAGATGAGGTCTCACTCTGGTTCAGGCTGGTCTTGAACCTGTGAGCTCAGGTGATCCACCCAACTCAGCCTCCTAGAGTGCTAGGATTACAGGTGTGAGCCACCATGCCCAGCCTCCTTTTCTTTTGTAACTTGACAATGTTATTTGTTTCTAAATGGAGCAACTAGGGAAATGAGATAAGGAAATTTGACTAGTGAAAAATCAACCCACAACGGAAGGCAAATTCACAAGATGGGTCCCTGTCTCCAGGGGCTGGTAGAGGGCCACGCCTGGGGATGGCTGTGGACTCTGTGTGCCTGGGAAGTCGAGGGTGAAAGGGGTCACAACAGGACAAGCATTGCTACAACTTCATTAAAGACTTGAGGGGGACATCTAGCCATCGATTTTATTCTTCTCGGAACTTTTCCCTGATTCTGTGCTTTATGGAGATAAGATGGCTGGAATATGGGGCAGAGAGAAGGCAGAACAGAAGCCTGGGGACCCTGGTGCACACACAGGCTACTGATTTATAGCAGGGGCCTTAGGGTATTACAGAGAAAACAGAAAATGTGCGGAAAGATGACTGAGGAATGCTAAGTTCTCACTTCAACACTCCAAATCCACAAGATGTCTGCAAGAGGCTTTAAGAATTTAGCTTTGGAGATTGGAGAAGACAGGTATGATGCTGACTATTGCTAATTGGCTGTGGGAATTTGGGCAAATTACCCAGCCTGACTATGACTCAGTTTCCTCATTAGAAGAATAGGGAAATTATTAGCACCAATCGTGAGGATCAAATGTGATGACACACGGAACTGCCTTACTTTATGGTAAGCATTCGGGAAATGCACAAGGCTGTGATTTGGGGTGTGGCTTTGTTATTATTGGACAGGTCTTGTATGGGTTGTCCATGCCTTTGCACGTGCCGTGTTTTCTGCCCAAAATGCCTTCCTCCCTTGTTCCTTCCCCCTCTTTCCCACACCCTCCTCAAGTTGACTGTCACCTCCTGCAGGAAGCCTTCCCTGACCTGCCCAGGTCTGGGCTGGCTGTCCCTCCTTGGTGGCCCCAGGCTGCTGGTTCTTACACTTCCCATGGCACTTGCCACATTGTATTGAACACATTGCTTTGTGGACGAGGAGCAGCTGCAAGACTGGACCTGAATCTTACTTATCTACCTCTCTGTCCCAGGCAGTAAGAGTCAGAACCCAGGTGCTCTGAGCTAGAGCCTGTGCATTGCAGACAAAATGCAGGGTGCCCAGTTAAATTCGGCTTTCAGGTAAACAGATACTTTTGTAGTAGCGCCAGTATTACACGAGACACACTTATTTAAAAAATCTGAAATTCAAACTGAACGAGGCATCCTGTATTTTATTTCCTCAATCTGGCCACTATTCTTCAATGCTTGGGTAAAAAGCATTTACTTCTCCATTCCACGAGGCTCATGATGGGGCAAGTTTTCTGGCATTTTTCTTGTTACTATTGCTACTGCTCTACACGTACCTTCACTTTTCTGTTTCCAAGTTCTCAGACTTATGTCCTATCCCTGGGCCATTTTCTACATTGTCTTCTTCAAAATATTAAAAAGGTCATCAAGCATGAGGCTTGCTCTGGGTTGTGATGGCATGCAGCGTTGATTCAGAAAAGAGAAGAAACACTCAGTTGAAATTTAAAAAAAAAAAATGCACACATACTCAACTGGAGATAGTGGGTGATGTGCTGAGAAGAAATGACATTATGTTTAGACCAAAGATTGGGAAAAGCAGCCTGGCTGGGTGACAGCCAGTCAAGACAGCCCTGCCTAATGGATAGCGCAAGCATTGTTTGGGGACATTTACTGCGGGATTCGACAGGGTAAAGGTGCCAAAGGTGAACAAAATATCATCCTTCATAGGCTGCAAACACAGGCTGTGACAGAAAATAAATTGCCGGAGAAGCATCTCTTAAAGAAGAATAGGTTTAAATGTCTGTCTGACTTGAGGACAGGAGGCACCCGGGATTTTTATCAACTGGAGGAATACAGCTCAGCAGAAGAAGTTTGTCTTATTTTTTCTTTTGGGGGGATGGCATGTTGTAAAGAAGGCTGGCTGAGGATGGATAGGAAAACATTAAAATGCCTCTCTTCTTTTATAGAAGTAAACGTTATCTTTTTTTAAAGACCACATATTTAACTTCAAATAAATAGTTTCAGAACAATACAAACAGAATGATAATAGCAGAGAGTAATGCTTACGACCACCAAATTTGGTATCAGGGAGAACTGGGATCGAATCCTGTCCCAGCGGATCATTAACTATGTGATTGGTAAATTGCTGGACCTCTCTGTATTAGTCAGGATAGGACCGGCTCTGCTGCAGGAACAAGAACACTCAGTATCTCAGCTGGTTTCTTGTTCATGTCTCGGTTTGATTGATGCAGGTTGGGCACTAATTCTCGGAGGCTCTGTCCAAGTGAGGATGCAAGGATTTGGGTCCTTAGACACTATTGCCTTAAACACGTGCCCTCTGAGGTTGCTGAGGAAGAAGAAGAGAGCATGGGAAACAGTGCAAGGTGGTGATGGGCCAGGCCTGGAAATGATATGCATCATTTCTGTCCAGTGGCCCCACCTGACCACCAAAGAAGCTGAGAAAGGCAGTCAGCCCACATGAGCACAAGGAATTATCTCTGCTGCACTCCCCGAGCATCTGAGCAATGGAGGCAAGCAATAGCACCCATCTACTGATCTGGCTCTTATGCACTTAACTGCTTATTCAAGGACAGTTATTGTTATTTGATTTTGAGCTGATACTGGTATAATTAGTGAATTGTAAGATTAGATGTGAGTTGTAGTCAAATTCATAGAGATAGAAAGTAAACTGTGGTTACCAAAGGCCAGTTGGAGACAGAAACAGGAAGTTATTGTTTGACAGGCACAAAGTTTCAGTTTTGCAAGATGGAAAGGTTCTGAAAACGGACGGTGGTGATGGTTGCACACTGTGTGAATGTACTTAAGGCCACTAAGCTATATACCTAAAAATGGTTAATGTAGTCAATTTTATGTTATGCATATATTACCATATTTTAAAAATAAAAACAAATTTCTTAACTTAGGTCTGGGTTAACTCCAGGTCTGAGTCAACCTGGCTTAGAGAAAGGGTGAGGGCTGTTTAATGGTATGTGTGTCAAATGGAGGTCAGGCTGGTTCTGGGCCCAAACTATGGAAAGTAAAGAAGTCTTAGATGATCTGCCCTCTTTGTGCTTTATTTGGGGAAACAGGATATTTAAAGTTCTTCAAGCTTATCTTTTGAATGCAGAGTCACTTATCAGTAAAAAGAAGGAGGAATAAAAAAAACTGTAATTCTTGTCTTCGTTTTCCCAGTCTCCTTGGTCTCTGAGTCTTACCTTGGCCTAGGTCATCCCAGGTCTCTGCTCAGAACCATCCAGCTGGGGTCCCCAGCCACCACTGCACAGCAGCTGCACCTGGGGAGCTTTAAAAACACACCGATGCCCAGGCAGCAGCCCAATTCAATTAAATCAGACTCTCTGGGGTGGCATCTGGGCACCAGCACTGTTTTAAAAAGCTCCCCAGATGACTTTAACGTGCAGCCAGGGCTGAGAACCGCTGACTACAGGCTGTGCTGGCCTCTTCCCAGTTGCCTTCGTGCAGAGCTCCTGGGAGGACACTTCAGATGGACTCAGGCTGGAGGCCCATCTCAGCTAGCTGCCCCCCAGCTGTGTGGCCTCGGACACATTGCATGACCTCTCTGGTTCTTACTCCTCCTTTGCATAATGGGGCAATAAGAGCAGATGAGATGGTGCGTGGGAAACATGCAGCTCCCAGCACATGGATTAAGTGCTTAGTACCCAGTACACATTGTTATTATGAACATTTCCTGTTACTTCTTGTGAGGACAGATTTGCCATTTCCCATAGAGATTATTTTATTTGCAACTGTAGCCTGCTCCATTGAGATCCCTCTGACTCCATCAAAATCGAGGCAGGGGCTGTCTCTTTCCTTGCCCTTAAACCGTCCCCCCTCTCTGCCCATCACTTGCTGTTCTCCTGAGGATTCCTTCCCCGCAGAACATTCTAAATCCTGTCAAGCGAAACCCAACATGAATATAAATAATCAAATACAGATTTCTTCTTAGTGTGCAACCTCCAAGAAGTGTGACAGAGACTTTTTATGGGAACGGGTAGCCCTTGAGCCTGAACGGCGCTGAACGGCTCCTGAAAGGCTACAGGAGTTTGTTCAGGCTGGTTTGATGCTGAGGACTGTGAGGGTAGCAATGAGCTTGAGCCAGTCTGAGTTAAGCCAGGTCTGGTTCTTGATTTCCCTAAACAAACCTAATGCAGACAGGCTGAAGAAAAGGCTAGGGCTGGCTGTGGGAACTGATGGCAATGTCAAGGTTCAACAACCTTCAACTTGGTCAATGTATAAGGAGAGACCCAGAAGCAAAATCCCAGAATCCTATGGCCCCAGACACTGTATGAGTTTTATTCTGTCACTGTACTTGCTTTATCTATCATACATCAAATTAAATATAGTAAGTCAAGGCGCCACCAACCAGAGTCCTCTGCTTGGGTTGGGTGGAGGAAGGCAGGCAGCCGTTTACAGGGGACAAGGAATGTGTGCAAAGGGCCCTGCGCTCCCTGGCTCTCACTGGAGGATGTTGAGGACCTGTTGTCTGAGTGCCCGGCAGGAAGGAGCCTGGGGACTCCAAGCTGTGTCCCGCGTGGGAGGTTACCAGGAATCTATGGTCGCTGTGTTCCCTTCCAGTAGCGACGCACACCAAGGGACTCTGTGCCATCGTCTGCCCCTCCCACATTCTCAGCCTTCCAGTCTTTGGGACTCTCCCTCCCAGTTCTTGCCACTATGATGTCACCCCTTAACCCAGTGGTTCTCAACCTTCCTAATGCCTCCGCCCTTTAATACAGTTCCTGTGGGTGGCGACCCACAGGTTGAGAAACGCTGCTTAACTGATCAGGACCTGATAAAATACGGAATATGTAAGGAATACGTCTTTCTCGCAGGATCCCAATGAAGAATAAACAAGTTAATTAAAAACCCTTGGCACGGTGCCCAGCACATGCTTAATAAGAGTGAGGTTTGGGGGCTACCGTCAACCCACAGAGCCACACACACACAACATCCGAGCCTTCCCCAAACTCCTTCCAGCCCTTGGCTCCTAAGCTAAGCTTCCAAGAACAGGAGCATCTTCCTGTTACCCCAACACTCCCAAGATTCCAAGCTTCCATCTGAGTTCTACCTCCCTCTTAAGAGAGGAAAAAGACTCCTCCCACCAAAAAAAGACCTTCTTAATGCTCCTCTGTGGTTTCCAGGACAAAAAAGCTAAGCCCATAACACCTTCTCCAGCAGCTGCCAGCAGGGGGAGAGGTCAAGTTCCCTCAGAAGCAAGGCAAGGCCATTCAGCATTCATTCACTTGTTCATCTGGTATTAAGCACCAACTGTGTACTGGTAGGGCAGCTCCCTGCCCTCTAGGAGACAACAGCCTAGGGCAGTGTTCTCAACCCCCATGGCGCATTAGGACCACCTGGGAGCTTTTACAATGTCCCTGCATCCAGACCCAGTAAGTCATTATCTCTGGGGGTGGGACCCAGGTGGCAAATTTTTTTTTTTAAGTTCCCCAGAGGAGTCCAATATGTGGTCAGAAATAGTGAGGTGGCAGGAATAGCAGACAAGTTATTACAATCCAGTATTGTGGAAATGGCAAGTGTTGTACAGTGTGTATATATCTTAATAAAGTTGTTGAAAGCAGACAGGCAGGGTGGCGCCCATGGCTTAGTGGGTAGGGCGCTGGCCCCATATACCGAGGGTGGTGGGTTCAAACCCGGCTCCGGCCAAACTGCAACCAAAAAATAGCCAGGCGTTGTGGTGGGCGCCTGTAGTCCCAGCTACTTGGGAGGCTGAGGCAAGAGAATCACCTAAGCCCAAGAGCTGGAGGTTGCTGTGAGCTGTGATATTACAGCTCTACTGTGGGCAATAAAGTGAGACTCTGTCTTTAAAAAAAAAAAAGAAAGAAAAAGCAGACAGGCAGGTATAGGGGTTATAGAAACCCAGGGATGGAGCCTGATTTAGGCCGGGTTAGGGAGCAGACTTAGGGAAGGCTCCCCAAAGGAGGAATGTATTCTCTCTGCTCAGGCATCAGCAGGAGTCAGAGACACCAAGGTAATGAGAGAAAGTGTGTATTCAAGTCTCATTTCTAAAGCAACAGCCAGCGATGTTATTGACAGCCTAGGACACACTGCATGATTAAGTTTGTTAATTAGTATTAATAAAATTGGCACTTTTTCCCATTTAGATTAACACTTCTCAAGCCTTGGGAATAGACTTTGGTTCAGTGAGAGCCTATGAGGAACTCTGGGAGAGGAATTCTGAGTGACACTCGTGTGTCTGGGCAGGCTCCAGTCCTGGCAGTCCCCACATGGAAAGACTCCAGATAAAGCCTCCAATAATTCCTCCCTTCCCTGGGCTGCTATGTCCCCTCTCACATCAAGAGATGGAGTCTATTTGCTCTCCCCTAGGACTTGCCTGTGTTTTTTTTTTTTTAAGACAGGCCATTGCTCTGTTGCCCAGGCTGGAAAGCAGTGGTGTCATCATAGCTTACTGCAACCTCCAACTGGGCTCAAGCGATCCTCCTGCCTCACCCTCCCAAGTAGCTGAGACCATTGGTGTACATCGCTTTCCATGCCCAGCTAAGTTTTCTATTTTTTGGTAGAGACAGGGATCTCAATCTTGCTCAGACTGGCCTCAAACTCCTGACATTAAGCGATTCTCCTGCCTCACCCCCACCCCCACAGTGCTAGGATTACAGGTGTAAGCCACCACACCTGGTCCGCATGGCTTGTTTTGGACAGAAGGCTATGGAAGCTACTCTGTGAGACTTCCAAGCCTGAGCCCAAGGAGGAGGCAGACCCTCCTTCTCTCTGGAGCCCAGGAATCAAGCTATAAGGAAGTCCAGACCTCTGACTATGAAGTCAGAGGTCACATGGACAGAGGCCTTGGAAGGTGAATCACCAACTGAGAAGTTCCAGGTCAAGCCAAGCTCCCAAGTAAAACCAGTGGAAAATGACCCTGCTGAGCCCTTGACCTACAGCATCATGAGGACAAGATAAACCATAGTTCTAAGCAACTAAGTTTTGAAGTCCTTGGGAGTCTTTTGCATAGCATTGTACTGTATTCCCACTGTAATCCAGGCGGGCCTAACTAAGCCCATTTGGTCACTCCCCATTATTAGCTAGACAGCTATTGATATCCTCAAAACGAGGGCTATTATCCCCGAGTCAGGGAATTCAAGAAGGTTGTGAACTCAGATGGGGGAAAATGATAACATTTTTATCTTCATTAACCTCTAGCTGAAATTTATTGTTGCCTTTAATTATGAATGAGGCAACAAGCCACAGTCATGTAGGAGTATTTGTGACTTTGTCACTAGTAGAAATCACAGATAGATTTTTTCATATGACATTACAGTTGACCTTGTTGTTTAAGATGTTAATCAAGTGCATATGCCATCATATTAAACATTTCTTTTTAATAATTTGATAACTATGCTTAATATAATTGAGTTCCCCTGTAATAATAAGTATTTTATTTTATGCACTTAGAACTATTATTCTGCAGGCTACCAATGGGGTTCATGGTCCTCAAAAGAAATGAGGGAACCTGAAACAGAGGTAGTATGGGTCAAATGTCAGCACTCTACAAACTTCCCACCAGGTTTCATTGAAAGCAATTGTCACGTGGACTCCTGCCACCTACACAGGAATTTATTTGCAAGCTGGTGATAAGACAGTTCCTACCCACAAGATCACATTTGGGCTCCCTCTGTCTTTTCAGGAGTTACAGACAGCATTTCATGTGAAAAAGTTCATTCAAGGCCAATATTCTAGAGCAAGTATCAGCCAACGATACTTACACATTATACCCACTCTGTTAAAATAGTTTAAAATATTTTAAACTAAATTATAGAAACATAGCACATTGCCATCCCCTTCACTCCCTTTTTATGATGAAAAAACCTTCCAAATCTTGCCTTGCAGTTTCCAGATGAAAATCACCTCATTAATAATGTTATAGCTCTTTTTTACCCTCCAAATCTTCAACATGTGGCCTTCATCTAGGTCAGGTGGTATTTCATTACCCCTTCAAATCAAGGTAAGGTCATCTTAAGCACACTGAACCTCACCATTATCCTGTCAGCGTCTGGGGAAAGTCTAAAATGTTACTCCATGGGGAATCTAGTAAGTTAGCCTGCTACTGTTTCATGCATGCTGGCAAAAGACGTGAGACTCTTGAGTCAGAGATAAAGGGATCTTGACTAACCACAGCAGAGGAAGGACAAGAGCATAATGTTGGCATGGGTCCACACATCTCCAAAGTCCCCTGGGGGATGACGCAGAGGGGCCCAGGTAGATGTTAAACATATGGTAGATTTACAACACAGCCAGAGAACATTGCTCTTGGGAAATTTTTATCACTTTTAGAATGAGTGATAAGCAAACTTGCTCTGTGTCTGATGGGAGATGAGACTGCTTCCTGCAAACACAGCCCTGAGGAATGGCCCAGGTGAAGAGCAACCAGGGTCTTGTATTCTGGGCATACCCAATAGCCACGTGCAGGGACCCTCAGGGCCCACAATGGATTGCCTCTTCCAACACCCATGGCTTTGTTTTCTTTATCTCAGCACTTAATTTTCCGATATTTCCTCATTAGTATGTTCTTACCTGTCTCTCCCAAGGCAGCAGAAGCTCTGGAGCTCAGGGTCATCTGTCTTTTCATTGCTAATTCTCCAGCACCAGAAACAGCATGTGGCCTGCAGAAGGCACTCAGTACATGTTTGTGGAATGAATGAGTGGCACTGGCCTCAATTTCCAGCACGGGCCACAGATTTTCCACTCTTACTGAACAGATTTCTTAACTGTCCCAAACACACCTGGCCTCAAGGCTTCAGCTTGGAGAAGCATCAACCACAGGCCTTACCTCCTCTGCTGGGCACAGGTCACCCGCTGTAAAGCCCAGCACAGTGCCTCCTCTCAGCTTCTTTCACCCAGAAGTCTTCTCTGGAGGCTTATAGCGCTCTTCTTTGATCTCATGCACCATCGTGAAGATGCTGCTGCTATCATCATCTTCTCTGTCATTACTGCGTAGTTGCTAGGGCCTGTGAGTCTTGTTAAAATGGAAATGTCCTAGAGTGGGGAGAAGAGAGAGAGATGAGATCACAAAGGCAGTAAAGCAGTGGTTCTCAACCTTCCTAACGCCTCCTAATGCCACGACCCTTTAATACAGTTCCTCATGTTGTGGGACCCCCAACCATAAAATTATTTTCATTGCTACTTCATAACTGTAATTTTGCTACTGTTATGAATCGCAATGTAAAGATCTGATATGCAGGATGTATTTTCGTTGTTACAAAGGGGTCACGACCCACAGGTTGAGAACTGCTGTAGTAAAGAGTAGCAGTGACAGCCTCTAACATCTGTATTCCTACTTATTAGCTGTGTGACCTTAGACAAGCAATTTAACTTCTCTAGGCCTTAGTTTTCCCATCTGCCAAATGGGAGTAATGATCATATCTCCCTCCTAGGGTTACTCTGAGGACTGGCTGAGCTATAGAGAGGATTGAGAGGACTGTCTTTTGGTTATTCCTGGTGCCATGCTATGTGACTTGCTGGCTGCATACTCCACAGGACCCCCTGAGAGGGCCTCACCCTGGTCACAAGCCAGCCCCTGGCAAGGGCAAAGGCTGTGAGAGAGGATACCTGGACAAAGTAAGGTCAAAGAGAACAGAGGTCTTCTCAAGGAGACCCCAAGGATGCACCAGTGACTCAGCTCTTAGGAATTTATAAAAACTTAAATTCCCCTGGGCAGCACCTGTGGCTCAAAGGAATAGGGTGCCAGCCCCATATGCCAGAGGTGGCAGGTTCAAACCCAGTCCCAGCCAAAAACTGCAAAAAAACCCTTAAATTCCTGGGACGTGGAGGCTGACACTTGCTTCTGTGAAAGCCTGAAGTTCTATAAAAACCAGAGCCGCTTCTCCAGCTTGATTCAAACTGACCAATGAGAAAGGAACCTGTCAGCTGGAACGTTTTGGCTGCGGATAAAAAGGAGAAAACTGAGCCGGTTGGGGAGTGCGGCCATTTTGAATTCTTCCATGCCGAGGCTCCACCGGCTGTGATAAAGCCCTTCCTCTTATAAACATGGTGTTTGGGTGTTTGTTCTCTCCATTGGGCCTTGTCTTCTTGCAGCTCCTCCCTCTGCCCCAGAACTCACAACTGCTGGGGCAGGGGAGGACTTCAGGAGCTCTCTGAGCAGCTGTTCCCTGATGAAGTCAAATCTTTCACAGAAATGCAAGGTTATTCAGTTAACATGGCCCCCAGTGAGAAAGGATTTTGTGCAAAAAAAAGAGACTCTCTGAGGCAAGAGCAGTGGTCACTGCACATTTCCGGTCTTGGAATGGAAGCAAGTGTTATGGTGGGCAACCTGGATGAAGGTTCAGAGAACCTCACAAAGCACCTGAACACGTATCTCCCCTTCCGTCTTTGCAATCCTAGGCGTGTCCACTGGCCTCACTATGTTTTGTGGGATATAAATGCAAGTACTTCAAATGGGTCCCTTGGCCTGAGCCAGTCTTTTTCTTCTTCTTCTTCTTTTTTTTTTTTTTTGAGAGAGTCTTGCTCTGTTGCCCCAGGCTAGAGTACTGTGCCATCATAGCTCATAGCAACCTCGAACTCCTAGGCTTAAGTGATCTCCTGCTCAGCCTCTCAAGCCTGCTGGGACTACAGGTACCTGCCACAACGCCTAGCTCGTTTTCCTATTTTTTGCAGAGATGGGATCTTGCTCTTGCTCAGCCTGGTCTCAAAATGGTGAGCTCAAGCCATTCACCTGCCTGGGCCTCCCATAATGCTAGGATTATAGGCATGAGCCACAGCACCTGGCCTGGCCTGAACCATTCATTCCCCTTCAGCACCACTTTACTGAATCACAGAAAGTTACATGTTCACAGAACTTTACAAGGCACCTGCATATATATCCCCCTTCCATCTTTACAGTCGTGGGAGGTAGGTATGTCCAGTGGCCGTGTCATCCTCCCACTTTACAGAGGAGGAAACTGAGGCACTGAGGCTCTAATAGTAAAGCTGATATTCAAACCGTGCCCCTCTCCTATAGTAAGAAGAATAAAGGGTCCATGTCCTAATCCCCAGAACCTATGACTATATTTCCCTACAGAACAAAAGGGACTTTGTAGTTGTGATGAAATTAAGGATCTTGAGATGGGAAGATTACCCTCTACCATCCAGACAAGTCCAACCACAAGTTCCTTACGGAGAGGTCTGAGTCATAAATCTGAACACAGAGATATCACAACACATACAGGCAGCCTCGAGCAGCCAGGCAGGTGAAGAGATGGGTCCTCCCCAGAGTCTGCAGAGGGAACACAACCTTTGATTTTAGCCTCTGACCCAGTTAGGACTTCTGACCTGCAGACCTGTGAGATAAATCTGTGTTGTTTTAAGCCACTAACTAGGATGATTTGTTAAAGCTGCAATAGGAAACTAATATACCCACCCACAGACATACACACACAAAGCCTGCCAGAGCACCATGGTCATTTCAAAAAGCATGTTATTGTTAAATGAATCTGCCCTTGATGGGAAGAGTGTGGAAGGCCCGTAGGATCCAGAAACATCCTCTGATGTCCCTGTCCCCACAGTGAGTGGTTCGAAACATGCCTTCTGGGGTTTGTAACTCCAGCTCTGTTACACACTATCTGAGACTATGAACAAATGGTTTAGTTTCCTCATGCTTCAGTTTCCTCATTGTGGATAGCGGTGAAATGGGACAGTCCTCAAGGGCTGGGGGAATGAAATGCTTCGAACAGTGCTGAGCGCATGGCTGTTAGCTATTATTATTAAAGGACATTTAGTCCTTGAGAAGCTTGTTAGACTTTAAGCACAGTACAAGGGTGGGACATGGGGAAAAGAGAAAGGGACAAAGGAGGGATCCCTTCCTGAGCTCCTGCTGGGTGCCAGGCACTTCTTGGGAGCTGCAAACACACGGCACATTATCTGATCTTGGCACCCAGGAGGTGGGGCTCAGGGGGGATACAATGCCAGTGTCCATCACACGGTGGGGAAAGAGAGGGGCAGAATTCACACCCCCATCTGTCAATTCCAAAGCCTTGTCTAGAAATACCCCTCACACCTCGGCAAGGGCAGACAGACATTGCAGGGACCCTGATGAGCAAATTGATTTTCTGAGCCTCAGTTTTCATCTGGAAAGTGGAGATGAGGTGACTAATAACCATCTCCTGGGATATTTGGAGGAATCAAAAGAGGGAATATGCATGAGATTCCTTCACAAACCCCAACATGCTATTCAAATGCAAGGGGTGAACATGACCCCTAGCAGGGGAAAGCCCAGCTGGAATGCATCCAGGGAGAGCAGGAGTGATGGGGTGGCCCAGATATGCATATGGCGGCCAGGAATGCGGAATAAGGACCAGAACCAAAGACCAGCCTGGCACAGTTCATGCCAGGGTGTGTGCTCAGCGGCTGGCATGGGGCAGGCCACCTTGCGAGGCAGTTGGACAATTATTCCAATGGCCAGCCCTGGCCCCCAGAAGTGGGAGATTCCCACAAACTCTCTTCCTCTTAAAGAAAGAAGCAGTGGAAGATTTGAAAGGAGTGTGTGAGCATTTGGAAGAGCTGCTAATTCATTACCAGAAACCACAGCTGAAAAGCTGAGTAGAGTAAGTTCTGGCTCGCAGTCTATCAGCTGATGGCTTTTCCAGCAGGAAGTGGCCAGACCTTTGGGGTCATCTGGCAACCTGCTCCACGAGCAGATGTTCTGTGGTGGCTGGTAGGTCTCTGTGCCTCAGGGTCCCAGATAGGATGGCCAATTCTCCTGGTTTTCCCAGGAGTGAGGGATTCCCGAGACACGAGACTTTCAGTACTAAAACTGGGAACCTCTTGGGCACACTAGGACAAGTTCGTGTTCCCAGGACTCTGCCCATCCCCCAACCAAAAGCCTATTGAGAACTTTCCCCAACTTGCCCTAGAATAACATGGCCTTTGTGCCCTCAAGTTTGAACTTCCTGCCTAAAGCAGATATTGACAGTATCCCCAGAGCAGTTGCAAACACGGTGCATTGCTGGAGTGTTCGCTACAGTTTGCAAATAGCTTCTCATACATTGACATGTTTACTTTTTAGAACAATCTCAAGGCCAACGATAATAAAACATAACTGTCTTAGAAATGCTTTACACTGTAAGAGAGAGAAAATAACTGTGATGATTTAAGCAAGCAGATTGTATTTCTTTCCCCAAACAAAAAGCCTAGAGGGAAGCAACTGCTGGGTTTGATGCTACAGCACAGTGATATCAGGGCAGTTGTCGGGAACTTTCCTGGTTTCCCCTCATGGTTGTAAGATGGCTGCCATGGCACCAGACATCTAGTTTCATTCTAGGCAAGAAGAAGAAGGCTGATGGAACACTACCAGCAGATTTCTACTCAGGTTTCTTTGACCAGAACAATGTCAGTGTGGCTACTTCCAGCTGCATGACCACTGGGGAAATCAAGTATTTAGCTTTCTAGCCTCTATAGTAGAGGAAGGGAAGGGACAGAAGGAATAGGAATAGTGCTGAGTGAACCACCTAAGTCATTTCCACAATATGAATAGAGGATTGGTTCCTGAGGCTAGAAGAGGCCAGAATGACCTAGACTATCATGGAGCCCAATAACTCTCAACACTTCGTTACACGTTAGAATCATCTGAAGATCTTTTGAAATATTGATGCCCAGGCTCTACCTAGAATCATTTAAATAAGAATCTCTGAGAATAGGTCCTAGCGGTGCTCTATTTAAATGCTTCCCAGTTGACTAATGTGCAGCCAGTCTTCTAAGAAGCCCCAGTGTGGTAGCACCAAGCTACATGAGGCTATTGAAATTGAGATTAGGTGAAATTTTGTAAAATTAAAAGTGTAGTTTCTCAGACATACTGGCCAGCGTTCCAAATAGCCAGTAGCCACACATGGGTAGCGGCTACCAGATTAGACAGCCCAGACATACAGCGCTTCCATCCTGATAGACAGCGCTGTGATTGAACAGAGGAGCCTGAGAGTGAGGAAGACTGTTGGGAATTTCGAGGCCCTTTAGATCTAGCTGGGATGAGGGAGGTAAGTCAGATGGCTGTGACCCGGAAGCAACATAGAAGAGTGGTTAAGGGCATGAACTTGGGCCAGACAGCCCAGGTTTCATTCCCAGATCTCTGCCCCCATACACACACGTATAACTACTACTTGGGTAACCTCAGACAAGTTACTAGTCTGACTGCGCCTCTGTAGGAGTAAGAGGGAAATGTCCCCTTTACCCAGAAAGTTCAGTGAGAGATCAATGGACAAAGCAGATTCCTAAGAGGAAGAGGTTTATTTATCACGCACATGGAGAGAGTCACAGAGTGACCACCCAATATCCCAGTGAGGTCCAGAAATTTGTATACCTTCCTTTTAGCAGGGAGGGAGAGATGAGGAGTATAGGTAATCCTGCCTGGAGGAAATCAATGGTGGCTAGAGAGAATGAATGGATAGGGAAACAGATTGACTTGTAAATGATTCTCTTTGCAAATTAGCCTTGAGAGATAGGTATTATATTTAAAATTATTTGGGCCAGATCCAGTTGCATCCTTGACCTTTTTTCCTGAAATATATTAAGACAAGAGGGAGAGAGAGGGATGTCAATTGCCCCTTTGATCTTCTGATCAGCCGGTCTACTTTATGCAGAGGGAAAGCTGCCTCCAATGCTTTTTGCTTTTGAATGACCTTTAATTCAAAATATTCTTTATACCAGGAAATCATATTTTGGGGGAGATGTCCTAAGCACCTTCAATACCATCTCTAGGGGTTGCAGTGAGGACTTTTCTTTTTTTTTGAGACAGAGTCTCATTATGTTGCCTTTGGTAGCGTGCTGTGGCATCGCAGCTCACAGCAACTTCAAACTCTCAGGCTTAAGCAATTCCCTTGCCTTGGCCTCCCAAGTAGCTGGGACTACAGGCGCCTGCCACAATGCCCTGCTACTTTTTGTTGCAGTTGTCATTGTCGAGCCAAGTTCGAACCCACAACCCTCAGTGTATGCGACAGGCACTGAGCCTGCAGTGAGGACTCTTAGCCGACACCTGGAACATGCTCAGGATGGTGCCCTGGCACATGCCCCCTGTCACATGTGTCAGCTGTCAACACTATCCAGGAGACATGACAGAGAGGTCCCCCGGGCACATCTGTGATGCTTACTCTCAACGGGAGACTGCTCCTAGACTTCCCGACAGGGACCCTGACGCTGACCTTTCCATGTCACCATTGCTAGGAGTCTGACTTCCTGGTGCTCAGCCAGCCAGCTAGCTCCCCCTGGCCTCTGGCATTTCGGGTGAGCAAGAGAATGAATGAATACACAGGCACTGAACACATCCTGGGTTCGTTCATCAAGAATAACCAAGCCTTTGAACTTGGTACTTGGTCCTGGGTGCTACAGCTTGGTCCTTTCTGCTAAAGCAGAAAGCCAGAGGGCAAGAAGCAGGCTTTGTGGTCCTGAGCAGATTGCTTGCCCTCTCTGTGCATGCAGCCCCCAATCCATAAAATCAAGGTTGCATCTGACATAGAGTACAGCCTCTGAAGGGCTTTAAACCTCTGAAACTCAAAATTTTCCTTTCTTGGGGAAAAATTACAGCTTCTTAACCAGGGTGGCTGTATACCGGTCTTCTGTGGTTTCTGATCTGCCCAGGATACGACTAGAGCGCTTTCCCGTCTCTCAGGCCTGCCTATCCCCTCTGTCTGCCCAGGCTGTGCTAACAGCTCCTAGGCTGTGCATTAGAAGATGCCATCCCCTGCGCAGAAATGAACAAGACGCCCCTCCTTGCCATCTGAGGATTCGGACTGGGGGACGCTGCCCCCTCAAATCGCCCTGCTCAAACAGCCCTGCCTCCCCGGGAAGGAAGACCATTTTCAGATGCAGCAACCTTGAGCCTCAGCGCATCTGCTCCTGGCGCGCGAATGCCACAGACACGCCGCGATGGGTCCCAGTCATTAACTGGCTGTCAGGCTCCTCGGATGATGGAGCTAAAAATAGCGCGCTATAGATAGAACCATCTCCCACGCGGGCGGTCGCAGGCTGTAAGGGAAGCGGGGAGCAGCGGCCGTGCGGCGGCTGGCTGCCCTAAAGGGACGTTGGTGCTGGCCCCCAGCTCCCCGCCGCGCGCTCGTGGGCAATGTCCCGCTTCATCCCACGGCACCTCCCGCCCCTCATTAACCGCGGACGCCCAGATGTTCCAAATCCGCGCTTGGCGGGGGCTCGTTTGTATGCGGCTCCCTGGAGAAAAGTGATAAGGGCCCAAACTCTCCAAGGAGACCGCGCCGATGAAACCCGCGCTGCTTGCCCGGGAGGCGAGCTATTTATAGAATCCAAATATCAGCATTTTCCACCCATTTACACAAAGCAATTTCAGCCTTTTTCAGATGAGAAAAGAGCAGCCCCGGCCGTCATTCATTCGGGTGTAGGAATCACATTCGGGGCCAGGAAGCTCTGATTTTATAGGAAACCTCGAGGCAGACTCGGATTAAAGATCAATGGCGACATAAAATGTAGGCTGTCATAGTTTCCCTGTAAACATGTTCTGCTAATAAAAAATGCTGTTTTAGTAAATAAACTCGGGGAGATGCATTACCGGCTGGCATTTATGCCCCCCAGGCTCACCCTGAGTGCTTTGGAGCCAGAGGATGAGAGAGAGAGAGAGAGAGAGAGAGACAGAAAGAGAGAGAGAAGGGGAGGGGAGGGGAGGGGAGAAAGAGAGAGAGAGAGAGAGAGAATATGAGAATACAGGAGAGTTCTGTCTTCCAAGGCCACAGCTGAGCCCTCCAGCTGCTGGGGAAGCCTCTAGCCCCACTCTCCACTTCCAGAGTCAACCAGGATACTGTGTAGATCTCGGCTGAGATGCTCATTTTGCTGCTTCTTTTAAAAAGGGGGGGAGGGCGGATGCGTTTCCAAATCATGATGGGGCTGGCAAGGCTGCCTGACAGCGCAGATGCTGGGGACAGGCAGGCTTGGGGTCAAGTCTTGGCCCTGCTGCATCCTAGCTGCATGCGTCTGGGGATCCCCTGGTCCTGCTGAAGTTCAGTGTCCTCACCTGCTAAATGGGGGATGATAGATTTTCTTTCATTGGAGCAGAGTGAGGATTAAGTGGTAAAAAGCAGGAAAAGTGCCTAGAAGACCAATAAATGGCAGATTTTATTATCATTGTGCCCAGAAGCTGGAAAATTAATCCAGGGTGTCAGTGGATACCATTGGCCTCCCTGGAGCGCGGGTCTTCGAGATTTATCAAGCTTCTCCCAGTCTGACCACAAAAAACATCACTGGGGTCCCCCATGATCTCATTTTGGTAAAAAAAATTAGATTTTTTTTTTTGTAACCAACATTTACTTCTTCCAGCTCTATGGCTGGTGGGGAGTTTCCACAGCTGGACTCATCTGGGATCCCTCATGCAGCTGGGCTGGGGCAGCTGGGCTGTCTGCACCGATTTGGTCAAAATGACCATGGCAAAAGATGTCGGGCTTTTCTGGATGGCTGTGAATGGTACGTGGAAACACATACACACGCACAAGGACAAGACTTGATTTGAACTTTTTGTTCTGAATGACCCTCAGAAGGAACTTAATGGTCTTGTGGTCACTGGGGCAAAGGGGTGGTTTGGGGATCAAGCGTTCAGTCCCGCCTCCACTGAGAGGCCTTCACTTCTGGGCACAGATCCTGGTGCCTGAGACGGATCCTCTCCAAATCTCCTGGTGTGCTGACCCCACCTCCCGGTTTGCCCCAACCAGGCAAAGAGCGGAACTGTCATAGGTCTGTCTGTTTCTCAGGATCCCATCTTCTCATCCTTTCTTCCCCCAAAACGCATCTCTCTCCTTGATGTCTACCCAAGATGTTCTCACATTTTAGAGTCATCAAAATAACCAAGACAGCTCCCAGACTACGGAGCCCCACCCCCAGAGATTCTGATTCAGTTTCCCTGGGATAGAGCCCAAGAATTTCCATCTCAGACAAATTCCCCAATGATGCCAAATGATGTTGATATAGGGATCACATTTTGAGAGCCAATGGTCTAAAGAAACCCAGATGGAGGGCGAAGGACTGGGAATTTCTGCTGTTAATTTCTCATCATGTCTTGTAGCGCCTCAAGGCATACGCTCTTTTAGTTTTGCTGGGTCTGGCTATTTTGAGACACAAAAACAACTCTGTAAAAAGGAAGGACTGCTTTGGGGATACGACAATAGAAGCTGAGGATGTCACACGTAGAATTGGCTAGATGAGGAGCCAGGGAAGAGCGGTCCCAGCAGCAGAAGCACTAGGTGCCTGCAGCCACATTGCCTGGGGTCTGTTACTCAAGGAACTGACCACCAGCTGTGGCCCTTCTCATCACCTGTCCCTGTCCCTTGGTCCTCTCCTGACAGCCCTCCTACCTGTCCCAGACCCATCAAGTCCTGTTGCAGGTGCCTTGCCGTAGTTGACTGTTTTCTTCATTGCACACATTGTTTCCGCTATCTATTATTGCAGCATAAGGAACCCCAACATTTACTTATCCCAGTTCTGTGGCTGGCGGGGAGGTTCTGCAGCTGGACTGGGGCAGCTGGGCTGTCTGCACTGGGCAACTCTCTGCATATAGCCTTTTATGGCATGGCCACCTCCGTGCAATGTCCCCAGAGGGGGAGGGAGGAAACACAAGTCCTCCTACGATCTAGATTCCAGAACATTCCTACTGTTACTTCTGCCACATTCTATTGGTGAGGGAAACTGGAAGGCAGGAGAAGAGAGAAAAGTTTGTTCCTTTCCCTTCTGTTTTCTCCCTGTTCTTCACCCACAGCCTAAGCAGCAGTTGTTCCAACTTTCACCCTTGTAGATCCAGCCTAGATGCCAGTTTTTGCAGGGCTCTTCCCCATGTCCCTAAGTCCCAATGACCCTGACCTCTGCTGATTCCCTTAAGAGTAGTGGCTTTCTTCCTTCAGTTACTACCCCTTTCACACTTCAATGATCCTTTTTTGCCTTTTCAATACTCTGTTCAGCCAAGTTCCTATATTAAATTATCTCTATGAATGTGGTTTCTGTTTTCCCAACTAAACCCTGACATGTGGTATAATCAGCTAAAATACACTCCGCTGCAAGATCTCCAACTGTTATTGGCTTAAACCATTAGGACATTTACAATTTACTCAAGAAGAGATCTGTAAGATTAACAGTTTCAATAATGTTACAAAAGACCCTAGATCTATCTTCCAACTCTGGCATCTGAGGGGAGTTGTCTTTTCAGCCTCATGGTAGCAGAATGGTTGCTGTGGCTCCAGGTATCATGGCTACATTCCAAGGAACAAAACCCAGGGTCTGTTCTTCCTTGGTTCTCTGACTTCCTTCCTTGGCTTAATCTCATTTTCTCTTTTTTCTCAAAATTTTCCCAACAGACTTTCCCTTACATATCATTGGCTCAAACTAAGGCAATTGTCACTCTTAACTACCAGGGAGGCTGGTAAATCAATTTATTTTTATTCATTTATTTATTTCAGAATATGTTGGGGTGCAAATGTTTTGGTTACATGAATTGCTTTTGTACCCTTGAGTCATCCTATGCCCATCACCCAGGAAGTGTCCATTCCACCTGTTAGGTTGGAATTCACCCTTTCCCTTCTGCCCCGCACCCACCTGCTTGCTTTCCGTTGAGTTTTATTACCAAATGTGCACATGAGTTGATCAATTAGTTCCAGTTTAATAGCAAGTATATGTGGTTTTGGTTTTTCCATTCTTGTGATACTTCACTTAGGAGAATGGTCTCCATTTCCATCCAGGTTGTTACAAAAGGTATTAGTTCACCATTTTTTAATGCTGAGTAGTACTCTGTGGCATACACATTCACTAATCCACTCATGTATTGATGGGCACTTGAGTTGGTTCTCACCTCTTTGTGATTGTGAATTGTGATGCCATAAAAATGTGAGTGCACATGTCTTTTGGATAAAATGACTTTTTTCTTGCGAGTAAATGCCCAATACTGTGATTGCTAGATCTAATGGTAGGTCTACTTTTAGTTCTTTTTGGTATCTCCATAAAGACTTTCCATAGAGGTTGTACTAGTTTGCACTGCCACCAACAGTGTAAAGTTCCTTTCTCTAAAGCATCCATGCCAGCATCTGTTGTTTGGGGATTTTTTTCTGAAAAAAAAAAAGCTATTCCCATTGAACTTAGGTGATATCTCATTGTGGTTTTAATTTGCTTTTCCCTGACGATTAGAGATGAACATTTTTGTATGTTTATTGGCCATTAATTCATCTTCTTTTAAAAAGATTTTGTTCATGCCTTTGTCCACTTTTTTAGGGAGATGTTTGATTTTTTTTCTTGCTGATTTGCTTGAGTTCTTTGCAGATTCTAGTTATTAGTCCTTTACCAATATATAGTGTGCAAATATTTTCTCCCATTCTGTAGGTTGTCCATTCATGCTAATTGTTTCCTTGGCTTTGCAGAAGCTTTATAATTTAATCAGGTATAACTTTTATTGTTGCTGTGATTGCCTTTAGGGTCCTCTTCATAAATTCTTTGCCTAGGTTGATGTCTATAAGACTCTTCCCAACATTTTCGTCTATAATTCTTATAGTTACATGCCTTGGGTTTACGTCTATTATCAATCTTGAATTAATTTTTGTGAAGGGTGAGAGCTGCAGATCCTGTGTCAATCTTCTGCCTGTGGATATCCAATTTTCCCAGCACCACTTACTGAATAGGAATTCTTTTCCCCAGTATATGTTATTGTCAGCAAAAAGGAGAAATCAGGAGGCCTCACTTTTGCAGACTTCAGGCTATCTTACAGGGTTATAGTAGCCAAAGCAGCATGGTTCTGGCACAAGAACAGAGATATAGATCGCTGGATACAATCAGACAACCTAGGGAGAAAGGCATCTTCATACGGGCATCTGATCTCAGTAAATTTAGTATCTAGCAGAGGAGGAAAGGATTATCATAACAGTCTGAGGTCAATCATCATTCTACTCCTGGGGCTCCACCTAAAAAATCCGGGCACTTTTCTCAGTGGGAAGTAGAGGAGGGGCGTCAGTATTGGGGACCATGCTGGGTAAACACTTCTCTGTCCAGCTGCTGTACTTGACTGCCTTCCTTGCCCCCAGCAGACCCGTTGGCACTTAGCTCCCTTCCAAGACTGCTTATCCACGATTTCCTGGAGCCTCTGGGCCCACCCCATGCAGCATGCAGCATGAGATAGGAAGATGGACAGATGAACTGTGGCCTCCCCTGCTCGGCACGTGCCACTGGACCTGAGCTCTCATCCCCAGCTCCCAGGACCCCCCAGCTGGCCCTGGCTCCCATGCTCCCAGATGAGGGCTCTCTGTGTGGCCAGCTAGGAGGACGCATCTCTCCCTCCAAGCTCGGACTCTGCACGTGTGCCCAGGCAGTGGGCAGGAAGAGAGGTTCTGGCCTTTAGAAACTTTAGAGGCTGACCTGGGGCCTGCCTCCCTTTCTTCTGGCTACTGCCTGTTTTCTGGTTGGCTGTGTGACGTATGAAATAATGGAGCTTTGCAAAATGTTCTCTCTCTCTTCAGGTCTGCCTGTTCGAAACTGATCGCTTCCTAACAAGGGCCGGACATTCCCAGCCCAGGAAGCTGGAAAATACTGCCCCAGGCTTGTCTGACAGCCAGCGCCCTGCCCTGCCTCTCTGCCCTGGCTACAGAGCCGTGCTGTGACCAGAAAAACAGGTGGGTGGGCTCTCCTGGGGGCTGCTGCCTTCCCTGCATCGTGACCATCCAGCAGAAAGGGGGCATATGCTATAAACTCTAGCACGCCCATACCTGTCTGGATTTTTCTAAACCTACCCACTCCCCCCATGAGCACTGGAAATAGAAAACAAAGTCCCCACGATGTTACCTTGGCAATCTCCCTCTAGTGCTGTTTCTCTCCCACAGCCTCTTGGGATCAAAATGTGGGGAGAGGCTTTCCACCTCCTTTATATTGCACCCCCTTCTCAGCCCCAGTTAAGCCACAGTGGCTCGTGTTGGT
Organism: Perodicticus potto; assembly: GCA_963574655.1. Classification (NCBI taxonomy): domain Eukaryota; kingdom Metazoa; phylum Chordata; class Mammalia; order Primates; family Lorisidae; genus Perodicticus; species Perodicticus potto. Next base: position 24,029 of record CAUYRH010087388.1, read on the forward strand.
CACTGTTCAATTCCTAGGGCCTGGCGCAGGGCTGAGCAAACAGTGGGCACTCAGCAGCTGCTCTCTGAATGAATGAAAGCTTCTAGTCCCTCCCTCTGTCCCCATGGCCCAGGATGCTGTGCTCCCCCTGACAAATCCCACTCGTCCTTCCAGGTCCAGCACACACGTTTTCCAGAAAGCCCTCCATTCCTATCCAGCGGTCAGAGGACTTGGGAGTTCCTTCTTCCTTCCTCGGGCCTCTGTCTGAACTTCAGTCCTTGTTCCTTCTGCTTAGAAAGTATTTTTTTGTTGTTTTTTTTTTTTTTGAGACAGAGTCTTACTTGGTCACCCCCAGTAGAGTACCATGGGGTCTTTATCTTGTAGCAACCTCAAACTCTTGGGCTCCAGTGATCCTCCTGCCTCACCCTCCCAAATAGCTGAGACTACCAGTCTCAATAGCCCAGCACAAGCCTGGCTATTTTTAGAGATGGGGTCTGGCTCTAGCAGAGACTGGTCTCGAACTGATGAGTTCAAGCAATCCACCTGCCTCGGCCTCCCAGAGTGCTGGGATTACAGGTATGAGCCACTACACTCCCCAGCCTTGTTTAGAAAGTATTTCGTTCAGCTTTATGTTAGCGCAAAAACATAAAGGCCTGTTTCCCTACTGGGTGTTGGTTACACATTGACAGAAATGGGAGACCCATGCTTGGCACATAGTAGGCACTTAATGAATATTTGTTAAATAAATAATAATTAACATTACATCTTATATATTGTGCATATAGTGTATCTATATATATACATTATAAATGTAATAGTTTGCATATGTATATTGCATTTATAGCACATATGCATATAACATGTATATATGCAATATGTGATGACATGAATTATATATTGTATATGATAATTATTCCTGTGTTCCAGGCACATTAACTCACTTCATCTCCCTAGCAGCCCTGAGAGTTGCCAAGAGCACCAAGTCAGTAGAAGAGAGAGCTGAGATTCTAGCAGGGAGATGACCTGGTTTGAAAAGTACATCCTAAGAAACAAGTGGTTGACAATTTGACCTATGTAAATCCAGGGAGGCTGGGCGGTGCCTGTAGCTCAGAGGGTAGGGCGCTGGCCACATACACCAAGGCTGGCAGGTTCGAACCTAGCCCGAGCCAGCTAAACAACAATGACAACTGCAACAAAAAAAATAGCCAGGCATTGTGGAGGGCCCCTGTAGTCCCAGATACTTGGGAGGTTGAGGCAAGAGAATTGCTTAACCCCAAGAGTTTGAGGTAGCTGTGAGCTGTGACGCACGGCACTCTATCCAGGGCAACAGCTTGAGACTGTCTCAACAACAACAACAAAAATCCAGGGAGGCTTCCTGAAGGAGGGAATAGATTAATTGCTTAGAGGAGAGGAAGGATTGTGGTCTTGGTGTGAGCTGGCAGAGGAGTGGGTGGTCCCTGGGCAAAGCTGGCTGCTCTTTTTCTGTTCCTTTCTCATCTGGCCTTAAGTCAGCAACTTCAAGAGCGCTGCTTGGTTCCAGGGAAACACAGTTCCAAGGAACATTATCCTGATATGCTGACTGCTCCAGCCCAGGCAGCTGCTGGAAAGACACAGGTCTCGGCCTATGAGACCTTTGGTGAGGGTTTCTGGTGGGTTACAAGGCGCATCACTTCCCAGCAGGTGTGTTCCAGGAGCAGCGTAAACGCCATGCACTGTAGCTAAAGGCTCCTTCCCCATCTGCACGATCTCCGAGGCTGTCAGTTGGGGCAACATGTGTGCCCTGTTCCCCTCACTGCCACCTGGCAGCCTTTTAGAAATCAGAGCTCCCCCACACCTGTAACCCACCTTCCATCAGGAGTGGGGTCCCAGCCAAGGCCGTGGGTAATGCAGGGTTGGGACTATAGGCACGGGTACAGTGACAGCCATGACCTCCCTGTGGCAAGCACCTTCTGACGTTCCCAGAGCTCGTCTGGGCCGCGTCTGCTGCACGTGGCAGCAGCAGAAATCAAATTGTCCACAGGATGCTCCCCTGGGAGGCGCCTTCCTCAGGTCTACAGACAACTACCTGAGAAGCCGCCAGCCGCTGCCACTGCCCCTGAGCCCTGCCCTGGCCACCCGCCCCTCCCAGGCCAGGGGACCGTCACTCTGGGGACGAACGGGGCCTGTAAGCATGTACTCTCCTCTGTTGCCACGGAAGCAAAGGCAGGCCTCCCCCCAACAGCCCTGAGACGTCCCAAGAGAATTTTTCACTCACCTCGCAGACGATTTGGCCAACAAAGGCTCCCAGGGAGTTCACAGAGTGCGGTCAGTCGTGGGAAAGAAACACGGCGTCCACGGCATCCACGCTTAGCTGGTTCTCCAAATCCCTCCAATGACAGAAACGTTCTCCCACGGCCAGGTTGCGTAAGAATCAGGGACTCCGGAACAAAGGGGCTAATGTGACGTGTGGCAGGAAGTGAGGGTGCTGGACAAACTGGTCGTCTGTTTCTGAATAGACCCTAAATCCTCTTTTTCTATTTCACTGGAACACCTATTAGGTGGGTGTCGCCCTGGGCCGTGACTCCTGAGCTTTGGTGTGTAAAGGAATTTCCTAAAGCAGGTGTCAGGACCTGCCCAGTTTCCAGACCCCCTCACTTAGTTGCTCGGAGGCAAAACCAGGAAAATGCATGTTTACTAAGCATGGTGCCAACTTTGCTAGTAGGTTCTCAGCCGTTAAGACCACTACAGGGAGCGACTCCTCCCTTCACTGAACCTCCCTGAGGCCTGTGGCAAGGATGTCGTCTGCCTCCCTTCATTTGGGCACATGTCACTGTTCTGTGCTTCCTCTTTTCCACCCCTTAGGCATCATGCCAGGTCTCAGGACACATCCTCTGTAACCCACCCATAGGCGCACCCACAGAGCTTCTTGTCTCCAAAGGTGGGTACCAACCATGCAAAGAAACGTGTTGGGTCTCCATGTAGCCAGCAGCAAAAACGATGACGTGTTCCTCTGCTTGTCCTTGGTACCCAGCATGATGATGGGCTTTACAAATATTCTTGAGCAACTATTACATCTCGATTAAGTACTTCCCTTGCTTTAGGCCCTGGACTAGCTGCTAGTACAGAGAAGAAAGAAGACAGACAGATCATTTTAACCCAGATTGATAAATGGAATGTATAAAGAATCAAATCTGGCTGGGCGCAGTGGATTGTAATCCCAGCACTCTGGGAGGCCAAGGCGGGTGGAACCTGAACCCACAGGTTCAAGACCAGCCTGAGCCAGAGCGAGACCTTGTTCTAAAAATAGCCAGGTGCTGTGGTGGCGCCTGTAGTCCCAGCTACATGGGAGGCTGAGGCAAGAGGATCACTTGAGTCCAAGAGTTTGAGGTTGCTGTGAGCTATGACGCCACAGCACTCTACTAGGGGGTGACAAAGTAAAACTGTTAAAAAAAAAAAAAAAAAAAAGAATGAATTCTATTAGAATGCCAAATCCTGGAAAAAAGGAAAATACTCAACTTTGGCAGCAATAAGAAGAAATTCCTACCATGTATGGAGGGCTGTAACTTGGTAGCACTGTTCTGAAAGGAAGGCTGGCAATTTGAGACTAAAATAAAAACGTCTGTTCCCTTTGATCCTAGAATTTCAGTTCTAGGAATTTTTTCCTAAGAAAAGAACAAGACCTGAGGTCACAAAGCTGTTCATTTGAGTTATTCCCCAAACATCTACTGAGAAGCTACTACACCCAGGGCAGGCGCTAGGTCCTGGGGCCAGGGTGTAAACAGAAGGAGCAGGAGGATGTCACAGGGTGGACGAGTCCACAGAGGGTCACCTCGGTAAGAACCAAAGCAGCTACGTAAGAGTCCGCCCAGGGCGGTAAGAGCCAGTACATTTCAATACAGCCACGTAGCAAAACACTAACCCGTCTTTACAGATGTGGACACGAATCTATAGTCATTGTTGCAGGAAGCTTTTTATGACATTGGTGAGTAAAAACATGCAAATTAGAGAACAGGAAGAGTCTCATTATGTAGATTACCCATAAATGTCTACTTGAGGATAGACATACAGGTGTCAAAAACGTCCTCGTCAAATATCACAATGTTCAAGGGATTTGTTTCTGGTTGACAGAAACAAATTCTTTCTGTCTCTCTGTATTTGAATCTTCTGGAAGAGCCTGTATACAATACAGACATTACCTTTGTAGGCAGAATGAATGAATATAAGGGTAGGGAAAAATGTCTTGTCTTCCCCAGCTTTTCGAAAATAAATAAATAATAAAAAAATTTAAAAAGTAAAGTAGGGGAAAAGCCAAACAATATCAAAGCTCAACCAAGGACCTAACTGCCTCCGAGGGCAAGATGGTATCACGGGAGCCCGGGGCCCCTCACTCTGCCTGGTGTGACTACTGTTCCTGTGAGGATTTGTAGGGGTGGGGACTGGGCACATGGTAGATATCCAATAACCATGTGCGCATTTGCCACGGCAGCTGCCCTTCTGCTTTGCCCTGAGCTGAAACACTTCTACCCCAGGCAGACTCCTGGGTCGCCCCTAAGCTGACCACTGCTGGACTCCATCAACCTTCCTAGGCGTCCTCCAACTCTGAGAATCTAAGAAACTGGGGCTGCCATCTGACAACAAGTAAAATCAATCCAGGCCCAGTGCCTGGCTGGGATTTGGCTGGCTGGCCTGGGCCGAGGTTGTTCTTTTCTTATCTACTGACACTCCGATGAACCGGCCAACTGACAGCACAGCTGAGGCAGTTAAATCTTCCCGAGCAACGCATGTGGCTGTCAGGATTATTCACAGTAGTTTGAGTCTCCTGCCCACGACCTCTTTTCCCCCGAAAGACACCCTTCCAAACCTGACTCATGACTAATAAACCCATACCCAAATTGATCTCACAGCTGTTCTTCAAATGTGATGCCAACCCTCTCATCGGAGCCAGGCTGTTTGGATGTGCCATCAATTGGGGCATTTTCTCTTCTGGGGCTTGTCATTGGTTTCAGAAACTGTCTCGTGCAGCAAAGACTTTTCAGTGGCGACAGTAACACGTCCTGGCAACATCATGGGTTTGGAGAACTGGCTTTCTCCTACCCCCAGATACACTAGCAAAGAAAAGCCCCCTCTGTCTGCAAATGCCATCCAGTTCTATGGCTGTGTGATCTGCTCAGGAGAAAGAAGACAGTGACAACTTCCATCCAACTGAGGTCCAACTTCAAACAGCATGGCCCAGATACGGGAGGGAGGCTAGAAATTAAACACCAGTTGTTCAACTCAGTGCTAGAGTATTTAGAATAAAGTGTCTGGTGATCCACCAGGGTAAGAACTGCAGGCAACTTTAAGGCCACCTGTGGCACAAATTCTAGAACCAATAGCCACAGTGGTGGCAGTAACAGTGGTGGGGGAAGTAACAATTATAACAACAAACATTTGTGTAAAGCTGTGCTCCTTATAAAGCGTAGTTCCATACTTAATCCCATTTATTTGCACTCAAAAATACCCAGCCTGTTTACATGATGTGTTTTCCACCATTATAGGGGCTGGCAAGTCCAAATTTTGTAGGGCTCCAAGGAGGCTGGAGATGCAGCAAGAGCTAATGTTGCCGTTGAATCCGATCTGCTGGCAGAATTCCTTCTTGTTCAAGGGAGGTCAGTCTTTTTGTTTTATTCAAGCCTTCAACTGATTAGATAAGGACCACCCACATTACGGAGTGCGATTTGTTTTATTCGGTAGCCACTGATTTAAATGTTAATCTCATCCCAAAGGCCCTCACAGAAACATCCAGAATAACGTTTGACCAAATGGCTGGGCACCATGGCCAAGTTGACACATAAAATTAACCATCCCAGAAATGAAGACCCTGAGCTGATAAACCCATCCCTCCAGAAGGTCAGAGGCGAGTAGTGGAAGCGACGGCATATACTGAAAAATATGTACAAGACAGGGAGTGATAAATGCTATGGAAGAAACATAGCCAGGAGGTAACAGTGCCAGAGATCTGAACGCATTTCCTTTAGCCACAAAGGAGGTGTGGGAGCAAGGAACTCCTGGAAGGCTTCTTGGAAGAGGAGGATTTGAGACAGGATCCTATAGGCTAGGAGGTATTTGGATGGGTGCCCATAGAGGGAGGAACGTGATTCCAGGTGTATGGAAGAAGAGCACGAGCAAGCAAGATTAGAATGTACAGGGGGTGCCCAGGAATTCCTTGTCCTTGTGGGCAGGGGAAATAGTGGAGGAATTAACAAGCAACATGGCAACCAGTGGAGTAGACACAGGCCACTGCACCCGTTGGTGCATACCAGCTTGGTACCAGCTCCAGCTATATGTAGTGCAGGGTTTTGAACACTTTCTTTCTTTTTCCATCCACATTCCTGTTCACTATGTTTTTTCTTCTGTCTCTGCACAGGTACAGCTAATGGTGGCTAAGCCAGGCCAGGGGAGGCAGGCATCGGCAAAGTTTGCCCAGCATCCTCTAACCCCCGCCTTGACCTCTGTCTGGGAACCAACCCCTCCCCACTCTTCGGCCTATACTTGCGCTTCTCAGTCTATACAGCATCACTAGCTCCAGGGGGATCATGTGACTCCATCCTAAGCCATTCGGAGACTCACACTCCCATGGCCAGGGTGGTTGGTCAGGCACTGTGACACCACCACAGCCAAGTGCACCCTGTAAGCTTACCACTGGGTTTTCTCTCTTCTTCTCTCACCTGACTATGAGAGGTGACAGGAGTAGAGCTAATGTCACCATGGACTTTGAGACATCAGTGCTCCAAACACGGAAAGAGAGGAGAAGAATCCTGGCAACTTTATTTTTTTTGTATTTTATTTATTTATCTAGAGACAGAGTCTTACTTTGTTACTCTCGGTAGAGTGCCATGGAGTCACAGCTCACAGCAACCTCAGTCTTGGGCTTAAGCGATTCTCTTGCCTCAGCCTCCCAAGTAGCTGAGACTACAGGTGCCCGCCACAACCCCCAGCTATTTTTAGAGACGGGGGGTCTCACTCTTGCTCAGGCTGGTCTCGAACCTGTGAACTCAGGCGATCCACCTGCCTCAGCCTCCCAGAGTACTGGAATTAAAGGCGTGAGCCACTGCGCCCAGCTGAATTCTGATAACCTCAAATCCAGCCCTGGGCATGCAAAGGAGGCCGTGAGACAGACAGGCTAAGTCAGAGACCCACAGGTATCTGCCAACAATTAAAAACCCTGATAATAATATTAAGCACCACTGTTTCTTGAGCACCTGCCAGAGGCAAGCACTAACATCTTGTTTTATTTAATCCCCTCAACTTTGAAAGGTAGTTACTATCCTCCAGCATTTTGTAGCTGAGAAAACCACCTCAAAAGAATTTAAGAAACATCTTCAAAGCCCGCCTCTAAAGTTAGCAGTAAAATCAAGTTTTAAACCCAAGTCTCTCTGATGTTAAAGCTCGAGCTCTTGCTGCTTTAGCGGTTCAGAAACACCTAGAAAGATTTTAAGAAATTACAGCAATCCTGGCCAACCTCCAAACCAGGAGTTCTTAACCGTGGGTCGCGACCCCTTTGGGGGTCTCCTGCATATCAGATATTTGTATTATGATTCATAACAGTAGCAAAATTACAGTTATGAAGTAGCAACAAAAATAATTTTATTTGTTCCACAACATGAGGAACTGTATTAAAGGGTCGAGGCATTAGGAAGGTTGAGAACCACTGCTCTAAATGTTTAGATCACTTGGTCTGGGGGAGGGCCTCAGAATTGGAATTTTTCAAAGATCCTGAGGCAGCCAGGATCAACCACTACCCAAGGCCGCCATGTGGGATGAAGTTTTTATTTCTGTCAAGTAGTTGCAGCCACTTGCACAAAAACCACGTGACACTGATCTCCCCAACTCCCCAGCAGCGCAGGGCAATTCTGCATTTCAGTGAACACCTCCATTTGGATTACCGACAAGACTAGGGTCAGCCCCTGCTGGAAGCAACCGGGCTCTGATTTAGAGGATGCCAGGGAAGGGTGAGGTGTGAGCCAGGCTCAGAGAAGATGATGCTTCTTCCTCTTTTTTCACTTGGCCTGTCATTTTTGGAAAACACAGTCGATAGTACTATCAAGTAATGGGAAGCAGCTGCTTTGGGAAACTCCGGAGGACGTCAGCTCCTGGCTTGTCACAGTGATGATCCATGTTCTGTTCCACTCCATTTACAAGAAGAAATCTCCCTGTAATATGCAGGAGACAGTGTACACAGCTGGTCCCAGCACACACATGCCACAGCAGGGCCAGGTAAGGGCCTGCCTAGAACAGGGCTTACGCCAGCTCTCCGCATCTACACCCTGGTGTCGGAGCAGGAGGGAGTTATTCGGTTTTCTTCCCCTGGAGTTCCTCCCTGAACATTCTTCCTTGCTTTAGGAAAAAAAACCAAAATGCCTAGACTGCGGTTCTGTCTTTATGACCTCTCCCAGGAGATCCGCTTTTATTTCAAAAGTAAAACCCCAGCACAAAGGGTAAGAACGCTTGCAAACCTTTTGAGGATAGCTGTAGGTACAGCAAGGCCTTTGTTCATCAAAAAGCTGCTGCAGCTCCTGTGTTCTCAGGAAAATACCTTTTGCGTTTGTCCTCAAAAATCTCCCAGTTCCTTCTGATTTTGTGATTCTGAGTCTCTCATGTCTAGCATAGTACTTGGCACACAGTTGGCATTAAGCAAAAACAAACAAACAAACCTCTTTTCTTAAAAAAAAAAAAAAGAACAAAAAGAATGCCTAAGGGCAACTAGCTTCCTTCTTTGCCAGCAAGACTCTGCAGTGGCTTCAGTATTCCATGAAATGTGAGATGATTACCAAACGGTTTGAATTTGGATGGAACATTTTGCCATTGGGGAAAATTTAAGAAAAAAAAAATGCAAACATAAAACTATCCTCTGTTGCTAGTATTTTCATAGCTTCTACAAAGAGGACAATTCTAAAACTATATTCAGAGAAGGAAAAAAGAGACTAGGTCCCTGGCTGGAGAGGATGGTTCCGATTTCTAAACGGAAAGTGAGAGATGTGTGGGCCCACGATGCAACTCTTAAGACTTTTCTATCAAACTGATTATTATTCAATATCCTCTGGCTACAACCAAAGATAAACCAATCTATCTGTTCCATATCACAGTTCTCTTTCTTGTCTAAAAGGCTATTAGGAGGGTCTCTGATAAATATCTCACAAGATCAAGATCTCCCAGGCCTTCAGCACTTCCTAAGCCATATTAACTGCATCCCCAAGAGAGATGAAGCGATTTGACTTGACTTATTCATAGTGAGCCCATGAGAGTACTGGGGATTACTCCTTTCTTCCACAAGTGTGTCCAAACTATCCAATCATTCCATAAGTGCTTGTTATCACAGCAGTTTCGAGTTTCTGCCATTCACTCTTTTTTCCTTAAAAAAAGAACCAGCAAAATTATTTCCATACTTGGCACTCTCCTACCATTTCTATACCTCATGATTCCTCAGGGAACAGCAACAGCAGTTCTGTGTACACATCAGCAAGTTTTGCAGTGTCCTGGGTTGCAGTTTAGCTGAGCCTTGGGAATGGTACTGATAGAAAGGAGGTAGACATTCTTTCTTTATTCTCCCCCAGCAAAAAGGAACAGTTTGTTCCCTAAACCATTGCTCACAGGTAAGCCTCCCTGAAGAAGCTAGACATAAACTTGGTATAGTCATAGTCTGTTTTGGGTTTCAACACACACTCACAACCCTAAATTATGACAGCTATGTTTACTAGAGAGAATGGTGTGCCAGAGACTGCAGTGAGGTCTCTACCTTATAGGTCACAAGTGATCTTGCAACAACTCAAAGAAGTAGGTACAGCTATTAACCTCTTGTGCCGATCAGGGAACTGAAGCCCAGAGAGGGAAAGTAACTGCTGCAAGGTCACACAGCTCAGAAGTGGCAGAGCTTGTATTCAAACCCATAGCATGAACCATGATGCCACACTGATCTGTCCTTTCTTTGTCACCTTTTTAGGAGCTTAGCTTGAAAAGCCTGATCGGGGATAGAAAGATATTAAAGTGTTTTACATTAGATGATTTGAGGTAGCACCATCATCCCGATTGGTTCCAGCCTCCTTGCAACCAGAGCCTTCCTCTGCAGTCCACCGGCCCTCTTCCTTCATCAGGTTCCTCCTGGTGGACAACCCCTCCCCACGATCCCCTCTCTGGGCCTCACCCCAGGGCTGCTACCTTCCCCCAACTCTCCATGGGCACAGCCCACCAGGCTCCTAATCTGCCTCCTGACTTACCCCTGTCAATCTTTTCAGGAGAAGTCTCTTCCCTGGAAAGCACCGTCCTCCAGGAAAGATCCAGTGTTGGGGGCTAAAGATGCCCCCTCCGCCATTCATATGTTGAAGCCCTAACTCCCAGTTCCTGAGAATGTGACCTTGTTTAAAAATAGGGTCATTTTTAAGTTATGATGAAGCCACAGGGAAGTTGGGTGGCCCAAGCCAATACAATTGCCACTCTCATAAAAAGGGGAAATTTGGACAGAGATACACACATAGACAACACTCTGGGAAGATGCAGGCAGAGATCCAGTGATGCGCCTTCAAGTCAAGAAACAGAGAACATCACCAGCAAACCAGTGTCCCAGATCCCAGAACTCTTTGTTAGATTAGGTCTATAAAGAATGACTGTGTCTGGTCCCCACACTAACTGGCTCCTAGTGTCTCTCTGAGGAGCCCTCAAGGTCCAATACGGCTGCTTAAGCTCCAGCCATCACATCTTTCTTCTTCTTCCTTCCCAGGGGCCTCCCCAACCAGCATAACCATCACTGAGCATTTGCAATATGGTTGCTTGAGCTCCAGCCATCACATCTGAATTCTGTGTATGGTTTCCCTTGTAAGGAAAATCTCCAGTAGTCTTGTACAATAATTCAGCTTATATCACATTGGCTGAACTTACCTCATAGTCATACCAGCCAGGAGAGGTATTCCATTGGGAGGGTGGCACTATTCCCAGTTAAAATGGGGTTCTTAGGGAGAGCGGGAAATATATTGAGAAGAAATTAGTAGTCTCTGGACAGTGCTAAGGGAATCTCAGTCAAATAAGTAAAGAGTCCAGCCAGCCTCAGCCCTTTCCAACCACACCGAGGGGGGTCCCCCTGCCCTAGAGGCCAGCTAACATGCAATTTGTGCCAGCTCTGCCTCCAGCAGGCTGTGACTACTGCCTGACTGAGCGGGGGTCAGAGAGAGGTGTCTGGCTCAGGAGAGGCAGATTCTTCCATCTTTGCACACCAGCCTCCTTTCCATAAGCAAGGCCCCAAAGTCACCATCAGAGCAGCCACTGGGCACAGAAGGGCTGACCAATAAGGAGATCAACCAGTGGGGTGGGGGCAGCCAAGGCCAAGACTGACCTCCCTCAGTTCCCAAGACTTCTTCATCACCCCAGGACTTCATCAGCCTAGCTACCAGGTGGGTCTCATCGTCCACCCCCACAGGATGCAAACTGTCCCCTTGCGAGCCCGGGCAGCGGGAGCATCAGCAGTCCTCAGGCACATGCAAAGATTCCAGCTGAGACTGGGGAACTTCAGGTGGGAGAAGGGGGTGAAGAAGCTCCATGCGTCCTCTTGAATCCCAAGAGACTTGCTCTCACCTCAGGACCAGCAGCCTCCCTGGCTCAAGGTTGTAAAATCTTCTGAGAAGGTTGGACTATAGCAAGTTCCCAAAACAGGTGCTAAGTCACAAGCTTGTGATGGGGGAACGGGGAGCAAAATTTGAACGAATCTAGGCCAGGATCCTGCGTGCTGAGCGGACAGGACTCCTAGGAAGGTGCAGCTCCTCTGAAGCCTTCCATGCCACAGGCATTTTTGCCTTGCTCCATCCCAGCCTCCCCTCCTGGGGCTGAGTCCTCTGTGTCCCAGAAGCAGAGGGTTTTCAAAGTTCAGTCTCTTCTGTTCTCAGGAATAAAAGGTGTGTATTTGGCTCCTAGACAATTCCCCACCACCACTCACCAAGACCAGCAACACTAAGACCAAGAGCCACTTGGTCTTAGTGGTGTCTTCGGGACCTGGGCATGGGGGTGGGCGCTGATGAAGGGCGGAGCGTTGAGCTCTTCGTCTGCTTTGGCAGAGCGCGAGTCTCGTGCCAGGCGCCGCACTGTGCATTTTGCACCTGGTGTCCTGTTTCGTTTTCTCTTCAACCCTACACCATGGAGACTGTTGTTATTATCCCCATTTTACAGAGGAGAAAACTGAGCTGCGGAGAGGTAGACTTGCCCTCAAATTAACATCCACAGGGAAGCTCCAATAATTACCCTGTGAGGAGGGCAAAGAGGACACTTAGAAAAAGTGTGGCTTCTCCTCAGTGGCAAGTGGCTTGCCAGTGACAAGAGCATTGCAGATGTGAATTCTGGCTCTAGATCCCTGAGTCACTTGCCGCTCAGTGCCACAGGCTGTTAGAGCTGGACCATTCTGAAAGAGGTCAGAATCCGAAATCCTCATTTTATAGGTGACGAGACTTGAGGCCACCGTGAAGAAAGCAGCTCCTTACCCCGACTCTGTGTCCTCAGGTCCCACATGCAGCCTGTTCTCTTTTAGTTTGGGCCTCTCTTGTCCTGGCTCATTTGCTATTTTTAAAAGGCTTACCTTTGCTTAAAATGTATTAATAAGTTTGTTTTTTTTTTAAGTATTTGTCCTATGAGCATGTTTAGATTTCTCTTCAACTTTCCATTAGCACCAGGTGCAAAAAAGGCTGAGGTTGTGATACAGAGCCCAGAAAACCCTACTAGTGTACTTAGAGAGGACAGTTTCACCCGACTTAGCATCTCATCCCAACAGCTCCCATCCACCCATATAAAAGGTACCATGCTGAACACTACAGTTTCTGAAGAAGGAGACCTCCTGATTTTTCCCATCTTGCAGCTGAGGACACTGAGTTTTATCTGGGGAATCTGCCCAAGATTACACACATGATAGAACCAGCTCTGAAGGAGAATTGGCAAACCACAGCCCAGGAGGAAGCTCCTACCAGATGCCAATTTCTGCACAGCCCACGAGCTGAGAATAGCTTTTACACTTTTAAACAACTGGGAGAAAATAACATCAGAAGAAGACTATTTCACGACTCATGAAAGTTCCATGGAATTCGAATGTCAGTGTCCATAAATAAAGTGTTATTGGCACACAGCCATACTCATTCGTTTACACATTGTGTGTGGCTTTCGAGTAGTTGCAACAGAGAACATGCGGCCAGCGAAGTCTAAGATACTTCCTGCCTGGTGACCCCTGCTCTAGAGCACATGCTTTTCACCCTGTCCCAGTGCTTCCAAGAAAGCCTCAACGCTGGCATCAGAGCCTGAGTATCAGGGTTTCCGGGTCCTACCCTTGAAATGATGCCAAACAAGTCATCGAAGTCATCAAACTTCTCTGGGGCTTAGCAGCAAAATAAGGATAATTATCATACCCTGCCTGGCTCCAAAAACTGTCAGAAGATGAAAACAAGATAATGTATATGAAATCATTTTGTAATCCAGAAAGTACGCTTTAGGAATGAGAAGGATTACTGCATTATTTGGTTCAGAGAAAGGAGGCTGGTGGGGGGTAAATAAACCAGTTGGGTCTGGGGTGGGGTGGGATAGGGGACCTGCTTTGCTTTTGAATGACTCATTAATAAAAGAGACCTAACCTGCCAGAAATAGCCTTTGTCATAAACCTCATGCTTATGTCGCAGTTTCTTTGGCCCTGAAGAATGAGTTCGCCTCTTAAATATTCACATATGGGGTCAGGGTCTGCCCCCAAGGAACGGCTTGCAGGATATACCTCTAGGTTTGGGCTTCTTCCCAAAGAGACGGCTTCCTCCATAAGGTTATCTTAAGACTAGAAAGACTTCCCTGCCCTCAAATTCACTCTGCTCTTTTCTGCTCACTGATTTGCAAATCTTCAATTTCTAGAAACAGAAATCCATTTCTATTATTACTCGCAATCTGTTAAAATAAATATTTCCGGACTAGCCTAACATTAAACTCTATCAGTTATTTCTACAGTGTGAACAACTTAGTTGATCATTTGTTCAGCAATTATTTGCTAAGGTCCCACAAAACGTAGTAGAGCAATGTGCAACCGCCCCCCACCCCTGCAAAAAGAGGCAATTGAGAGACTGGCAGGGGGGGCCCGGAGGGTAAAACCAAACCCGGTGTGGTCACCCCGTGCTTCACCAAAGTGAAGGGAGGGAGGCAGAGAAGGTGGTGCAGCCAGAGCTTCCAGAGGGTTAGGGCTAGAATCCCTCCAAGCAGAGAAGGGTGAGGCAGCAGCACCTGAGAGCTGAACTTTGTGGAGACGTTTTGATTGTGTGAAGGGAGATGTGTAATCAATGCCTAGTAACTTCAGGGTGGGGCCCGCTGCAGCAATGAGCCCCCTCCCATGTACAGGGGAACCTGCTGTGCCCGGCTCTCAGCACAAAAGCCAACTGGAAAGACAGCAGCCTTGCTCTCCCCTGCTCCCCACAAACCCCCTGCTGGCACCATGGATTCCTGACACTCAGCTGATCTTTTAAAAGTGAGAGACAAACAAAACTGTGTACAGAATTGGATGTTTATTTCCACCATCTGCGTGGCAATACAAGTTCAAGTTATAATGGCATCCGCTCTCCATCGGTATCAGGCAACCATTTAAACATCCACAGCCATTTACTGATTATAAACACACACTAAAAAAAAGCCAGCAAGTGGCATGAGGCCCGGCACCTGCTGCCTCTGTGTGCAGCCGTCAATTTCATGCCTAGGAAGCTCTGGGCTCCATGGGGACGGCGCTATAAAGCAGCATGGTTGTGGGGGGTTTTTTTCCCCCATTTTTTTTTTCTAGGGAACAGCATAAACCAAGCTGGCCCCGAAATACACTTATTGCAAATAGATGGGAATAAATAGAAAACAGACAATGATCGTAAATGCAAATCCAAAAATGCTGAATTTCCTAATGTTAAAAGGCTCATTTGCTTTTAAATTGTAGATAAAAACTGATGAGTATTTTTACCGGCCTTCAAGAAAAGTTAGCAGGAGATACTGTTTAAAGGGCTCCTGCCTGTCCCTAGCCCCAAGAAGGTTTGAGTCACCTGGCAAGGACAAATAGCACATAAATTGGATAACGTGAAAGCAGACACCGGAAATTGGAGGAACACAGAAATCAATGAATTTTATAGAGAAACAAGACAAAGTTTATCCAAAAGCCATGAAAATGTTTCCTGGGTCAACTTTTTGTCTTACGAAGGGCTTCTCCACTTCCTTCAGACCTGCCACTGGCCCTGTCATGGGCCCGTTGGTAGAGGTGGCCTCTGAAACTACCTCATTTCTGTCCTAAAGTAGCTGTGTGAATTTGGGTATGTCATTCTCAGAATTTGCCTTTTTTTAAAAAAAACCTCAAACTCAAGTGATCCTCCTGCCTCAGCCTCCCAGAGTACTGGGATTATAGGCGTGAGCCACCGTGTCTGGCCAGAATTTGTTTTCTTACCTGAGAAAACTTGAAATGGCAAATGTCATCAGACTTATGTATTCCTAGGGACCTTTGGATCTCACATTCCCAGGTTAATTTCCCAAAAAGAGATTTGGTTTGGTTTTTTCCTGCAAGCTTTTTAACTAAAATTTTCTTTTGTTATTATGGCTTATACGACCCATTTATTGTCCACAACCAAAGTTTTTTGGGGAAAGCAAAAAACCTCTTACCAGCCTCTTACCTGCTCAGCAGCTCCAAGTTTTTCCTAAAAGCTCCCTTGTCCCTATAATGTGACCCATGAGATGTATCAGGCAGGCTCTTCCCCGGGGGAGCGCCACACTTCAGCTCCTCTTCTCTGTCCCAGCCGCTGTTTCTGGCTCCCTTTTCCTTTGAAAACCAGTTTTGAGATAGTGCTTGCTTTTCTCGGTTCATCAAGACTGGCTGGCTGATGCCTACCTTAGCTCACTTTGCCTTCCATCCACTTCAGAGCTCTCAGTTTCAGGGGCCTTTTCAGGGACCTAATGATGTAGGTTACTTCTACATCGTTAAAACAATTACCACCCCCTGCCCTATAAGCCTAATCCTATTTGGGGTTCTACTTCGAAATCCCCTATTAGGAAAGCTGGCATTGAAATTGATTTATTATATGCCAATGTGGACTCAAGTGCTTTTTTCATGATAACCAGCAATTGGAGCAGGTCCAATTGTAATTTCTGTCTGTGAGCCTGGGGGCGGGGCAGGGAGATACGAACATCACTCGTGAATCTATTACTAACCGAGGGAAATTTGTTAGGAAAACACTGTTTCACTGTTACTTCCAATCTCCTTTCTCTGCACTTCTCGAATTGTCATTCATTCCAAAAGCTACCTGTTTCTTACCTTTTACCCTTTTCTCACTAAAATCCACCCTCAGGTGATCTTATCTGGATATTGACTCAAATGTAAAAGAAAGGTAATTAGAAAAATGAGTACTGACAGCGTATTTGATGATATCAAGACATTACTGTTACGTTTTTTAGATGTGATAATGGTTTTGTGACTTAAAACAAGTCTCTCACTTTGGGGACACACAGCAAAATGTGAGCTATGCCCAGAAATGATGAGATTTGCTTTAAAGTAACAGAGTAGGTGGTGTGATCGATGGTGTAGGTGAAACAAAACTAGACTTGATCAGTGCTGAGTGATGAAGTCTAGGCTTTGTCGTTATCTTTTGGTATATATTTGAAAGTTTCTACAATAAAAACTTGTGTTTTTGTTTTTTTTTAAATAAGCCCACTCTGAGGGAAACCCCTGCAAAACTCCAACTAAAATATCACTGACTAATAAGGAAAAATCTATGTTCTGAGGCCTACTTTTTAATTGGAGGGAAAAAAAGCCTTAGGACAAAGAAGTGAACATTGGTCAAGTCGGGCAGTAGCAAAGGGAAGGAGGCAAGAGGGCCAATCTTTAAAAAAGCCCCTGAAACTGAGAACTCTGAATGGAGTTCTAGTCTCGCTTTTCTTTTTTCTAATCTCTTTAGTGGGATTTAATAAAGATCAGGTGAACAGATGCAGCTACATTTTATAAAGACTTTCTGGTGCCATTTTATTGAAAATCTTTTCCTTTTTTTGATAACCACCACTTAGTAATAACTACTAAAAGACCGCTTGTTATATATGGGACTCTTTGCTAAGCACTTTACGTGAATAATTTCATTTGATCTTTGCTTCAGTTCTGTGAGGTATTATCCCCATTTTACAGATGAGTACATACAAACTTGTACGAGATCACCTGGCCACCAGGGGGCAGAACCGGGTTGCAGTCTGGCCTCTTGCTTGATGGTCACTGTAGCTGAAGGCTGGCTGCTGGATGACTGACTTCTCTCATAGCATATGGACCATTTGTCAAAGGTGTACTAAATAATTAAGTCTTAACCTCCTTTTTTTTTCAGTTTACAGAATTTTATTTTAATTTTATTTTATTTAAACATTATTTCTCTATTTCTTGATTTTAAAGAGGACACCAACTTGCCACTGCTGCTATCACTTGTAACATACCAAGGAAGGTCAAACATAAAATGTTGGCTTGGACACATGTAACAGGACTTGGAAAATCATTTGAAATGATTTTTTTGGACAAAGATCTTTCCTTAGTGCCTTTTCCACTCCCTTATATACTCCAGCCCCACAATAATCAAAGAATCTTTATAACTGGATCTTGACTTATTCTTAAAAATAGTATCTAGTATTTTTAATCATTAAATAGTTAAAAAATGATACCAGAATAAATTAGGGTCATAATCTGTGATGACCAATAAATGAGTATATGGCACAATGGGTATATGGTGACCAATGGGTATATGGCATACTTCTTGGGTGAAGAATACAACAATTCAGACCTTAACCTTATAAAAATAAACTATGTACCCTTTGTATTAACCTGAAATTTAAAAAAAAAGAAGAAGAAGAAGAAGAAGGCTAAATATATTGAACAATTGCTATACTCGTAGGACTAGAACAAAAGCCCTGGTGAGCTGTATGTGTAGAAAGATTTATTAGGCCAGTGGACTACACTGCAGGCAGGTGCTATTAGCATAGTCCCAAGGAGGTACAATCTGGGGTTTGGCAGGTATGTCTAGGGAGAGGAGGGGTGGCAGAAGAGGAGAAGGCGGGCAGGGAGAGTGTTGATCACTTTGCAGGCCACAGGCCTCATAGGTTGGATACTCTGGGAAGCAGATACTGAGACAAAGTTAAGAGAGCAGAAGGTTTATTGGAGAGCAGCACCCATAAAAAAAAAAAAAGGTGGGAAGCAGGGCAGGGAAAGCTGTCGAATATGGTGCAGACCTAACCAACTGTTTGCCAGCCTAACAGGGAGTTCTAAGCCTGCACTGGGGGGAAAACAGCCAGGCCCCTATATACATGGGCCTTGCTCAGAAACTGGCCGAAGAGCAGGACTTTGGCTCCAAGTCAGGCTTGAGCTAACCTTGAAGGAGGTAACAGCAGGGAGGCGATGAGCTAAGACAGCTGGCTGGCCAGTCTTTTCTTGCAAGGAGATCTGAGCAGTACCTCTTTGTGTCTTTGTGTCTGTCACTCCAAATGGTAATAACATTTTTTGAATTCTATCTAAGAGAGATGGAAAGCCACTGAATAGTTTAAATCAGATACGAAGAAATTTCATACATAGGTATATAAATATTTAATAACACCTACTGAATCATGCATACAACAAATATTAATATTTAAGTGTCTGTCATGGGCCAGGTGCTGTTTAGGTGCTTGGGATACATGAGTGAACAAAACAGAGATTGTGCTTTGGTGGAGCTTATGTTCTAGCCAAAGGGGAGAGACAGACAATACGATGTAATAATTACGTAAAGTATGAAACATGTTGGTCCTTTACTCCTCAGCGTGGTCTGGGGGCCAACAGTACTAGAACCACTTCGGGATTCGCTAGAAATGTCAGCCCCATCCCAGACATACCAAATTTAAATTTGCATTTTAACAACTCCAGGTAACTCTTACAAATACTAAAATTGAAGCCGCATCTTGAATTTTAGGACAATTTTTAAACAATGTTAAGGTGTGGCAGACAGCTACATTATTAAAAAGGGTAGTCGGGGTAGATCTCATTGAAAAGGAGATGAAAAGGATGAAGGAAGTGAGTTAGCCAAGCATCTGAGTTAACTGATGTTCCTAGGCAAAGGGAATAGCTTGAGCTCCTAGGCAGAGAATATCTTGAGCCAAGTTTCTAAGGCAAAGTATGCCTGGAGTTTCTAAGGAATAGCAAGATGGCCAGTTAGGCTGGCATAGAGGACTAAGAAGGGAGTAGGATGAGAAGGGTCAGAAAGATAAAGGGAGTGTGACGGGGATGGCCAATGCTGTAGGGACACAGCAAGACCTTGGGCTTACTCTGCTATAGAAGCTACTTCAGAGTTTGAGAAACAAGGGACAGGATCTATGATTCTAGAGGATCACTCTGTCTATTACACTGAGAACACAAAATCATTTTACCATAAAGACATTTGCACTCAAATGTTTATAGCAGCTCAATTCACAACTGCAAAGATGTGGACACAACCCAAGTGCCCTTCAATACATGAATGGGTGAATAAATTGCAGTATATGTATGCCATGGACTACTATTCAGCCATAAAAAGATGGATTTGTATCTTTTGTAACAACCTGAATGGATTTGGAAAACATTCTCTTAAGCAAAGTATCACACGAATGGGAAAACAAGCAACATGTGTACTCAATACCAAGTTGAAAGAAACAGATTAACAACTTCAAGGTCACATGAGAGGAAAAGTCAATTAAATTCAAATGGAGGTGGGTGGGTAAGTTTCCACCCAACAGTTACATTGCAAGGGTATATGGCACACTTCTTTTTTTTTTTTTTTGAGACAGAGCCTCAAGCTGTCACCTTGGATAGAGTGTTGTAGCATCACAGCTCACAGCAACCTCCAATTCCTGGGCTCAAGCGAGTCTCCTGCCTCCACCTCCCAAGTAGCTGGGACTACAGGTGCCCGCCACAACGCCCGGCCATTTTTTGGTTGCAGCAGTCATTGTTGTTTGGTGGGCCCAGGCTGGATTTGAACCCGCCAGCTCAGGTGTACGTGGCTGGCGCCTTAGCCCGTTGAGCCACAGGCGCTGAGCCTGCTTTATTTTTGAGACAGAGTCTCACTTTGTCTCCCTTGGTAGAGTAGCCTGACATCATAGGTCACAGCGACCTCAAACTCTTGGGCTCAATTGATCCTCTTGCCTCAGCCTCTCATGTAGCTGGGACTATAAGCACCTGCCACAATGCCCGCTTAATTTTAGAGATGGAGTCTCGTTCTTGCTCGTGTTGGTCTTGAACTCTAGGCAATCTACCCGCCTCAGCCTCCCAGAGTGCTAGGATTATAGGTGTGAGCCACCGCACCTGGCCTAGTTTTCTATTTTTAGTAGCGATGGGGTCTTGCTCTTATTCAGGCTAGTCTCCAACTCCTAAGCTCAAGCAATCCATCTGCCTTGGCCTCCCAGAGTGCTAGGATTATAGGCATGAGCCACTAGTGCCCGGCCCCTTCATGTAGTTTTAGTTTGTGTTTCTCTTATGATAAGAGAGGCAGGGCAGTGCCTGTGGCTCAGTGAGTAGGATGCCGGCCCCATATACTAAGGGTGGCGGGTTCAAACCCGGCTCCAGCCAAACTGCAAAAAAAGTAGCCAGGCATTGTGGCAGGCGCCTGTAGTCCCAGCTACTTGGGAGGCTGAGGAAAGAGAATCACCTAAGCCCAGGAGTTGGAGGTTGCTGTGAGCAGTGATGCCATGGCACTCTACCAAAAGCAACAAAGTGAGACTTTGTCTCTACAAAAAAAAAAAAAAAAAAAAAGAGGCTGAAGCTTAGGACCCACGCATATTTCTTTTTGGTGAATTGACTGTAGAATTGGGCTTAGGAAGGTGATGCTGGCAGCTTTGGAGAGGGGTGATGGAGGGAGGCCATATCGGAGGCTGGGGCCACTTCTAGAGTGCAGGAGGGAGACAGAACGTGGCCCTGAGGAATGTGTGAGAGCCAGAGACGAAGATGATGGAGTTGAAAGAATGAGATTTGGAAGCTCAGGTGCTGGTTCAGGCCTCTGATCCTACCAATTTGGGAGGCTGAGGGGGAGGATTACTTGAGTTCAGGAGTTGGAGACTAGCCTGAGCAAGGTCAAGGTTCTGTCTCTACTAAAAATAGAAAAAACTGGCTCGGCGCCTGTGGCTTAACCGGCTAAGGCGCCAGTCATGTACACCTGAGCTGGAGGGTTCAAATCCAGCCTGGGCCCGCCAAACAACAATGACAGCTGCAACCAAAAAATGGCCGGGCGTTGTGGCGGACACCTGTAGTCCCAGCTACTTGGGAGGCAGAGGCAAGAGACTTGATTGAGCCCAGGAATTGGAGGTTGCTGTGAGCTGTGATGCCATAGCACTCTATCCAGGGTGACAGCTTGAGGCTCTGTCTAAAAAAAAAAAAAGAAAAAACTAGCTAGGCTGGTGGTAAATATCTGTCGTCCCAGCTGCTTGGGAGGCTAAGGCGAGAGGATTACTTGAGCCCCAGAGTTTGAGGTTTCTGTGAACGATGACACACAGCACTCTAGCCTAGGACAACAGAGTGAAACTCTGACTCACAAAAAAAGGGAGATTGAGATTTGGTGATGGACCAGCCACCACTAGGGCTATGGAGGAAGGAGAAGGAGGAGTCAAGCCCAGTCCAGGTTTAGGTCTTGGGTAATGGAGTGGGGGTATGATGGGACACCAAGGATTTTGAAGACCAAAATGTACCACCTGTTCAATCTCCACCTTACATAGTGATACGTGAAAGCACCAATCTGATTGCCACATGCCCTGCTTTTGTGCTTCTGTAGCCACAAGCCCTCAAACCGAGCCCTGCTGACCTCTCCAATCTCCGGCCAAGTCTCCACTCCTGTAGCCTTCCGCCCTTAGCAGAGCCCAGCCTGCACGGGCAGGTGTCTGAGCATGCTCTGCCCTGGGCCCCAGGCCTTCACTCCTTCATCTTGCCCTGCTGCCCCTGTGTATCCCAGAGCTCCTGGCTGTAGTGGCTCCTCTCAGGGAAGCCTTCTGGACCCCCAGTTGGTGTCAGGTCCCCTTGTGACACCCTGAAAAGCTCTGGACCACACTGTCCTCTCTGTGCTGGTATCATGTGCTTCGTGTCCATCCCTCTTGGACTGTAGCTACTCTCTCCCAGAGTGGGCACCATGTAGTAGGTACCTGGTCAACATGGATGAGTGAATGAATGAATGAATGAGTGAAGAGTAGGAGGCTGGGGATGGCAAGAAGGGGGCATATAGAAGTGTTTAGAAAATGAAAGCCTGGAGTTGGTGACTTCTATGTGCAGTGCACACGACAGCCTTGGGCACCCCTCTGCCCCAGCCTGCTTTGGTTTCTCCACAGCATTTGCCTCCATCGGACGCTCTGCTTGATGGTGTCCAGGGTTTGCAGGTTTCTTTTCAGGAGAGACTGTTCCGTGTGGGAGCAGGGATCTGTTGGCTTGGTCATCTTGCCTCCAGCTGCAGAGATGGGCTCTCCACCCTGAGCCGCCTGCAGCCATGTGGTGAGAACGTGCTGTGCTGGCTTCTCTCCACCTGCCTGCTCTGGGAGGCAGGTACTGCTTGTGGGCGTACGGGCTGAGACTCTGTAGGGACTGGAGAGACCACATGGACATGACTGTCCCTGCCCTCTAGGAGACTATCTCACAGGGAGGTGGGCACTGCGAACTCTGAAGGGTGTGGAGCCCTCACAGACTCAGTAACAGGAAAGTGGTGCGTGCACATATGTAAATATATATAAATGTATCCCCTACTCCCATCTTTTTTGTTGTTGTTACTCTTTAAGATATGGGGAAAGTCCTGTAAAGTAATCCATGCACTTGGTAAGAGACTCCAGAAGGATATGAGGGTGGACAGGACAAATCATCCTCCAAGCCCTCCTGATCCTGACCCAGCCCCTTGACACCCATCCCCACAGGCAATCAGTGTTACCAGAAATATTCTAAGGGACAGGAAATATGAAGGGGCCTCAAGTCTTCTAGGGAAAAAATGGATCTTCAAGAGGAGGCAACTTCCTTCCAAGGATCAAGAATGACCATGCCGGCTCAGCACACAGACTCAGTGAGTAGGACACTGGCCACATATACTGAAGGTGGCAGGTTCGAGCCCGGGCCAGGCCTGCTAAACAACAATGACAACTGCAACCAAAAAATAGCCAGGTGTTGTGGTGAGCACCTGTAGTCCCAGTTACTTGGGAGGCTGAGGCAAGACAATCGCTTGAGCCCAAGAGTTTGAGGTTGCTGTGAGCTGTGATGCTACAGCACTCTACCCAGGGCAACATAGTGACACTCTCTCTCAAAAAAAAAAGAATGACCATGCCATCTCTCCCAACCACTGTGAAATATCATCCTTGGGAACAGGGCAGTGGGAGGGCAAGAGTTCCAGCCTGCCTGAGGCTCCTTCCACTCTCCCAGTGAGCTCAGAGGCAGGGGCTGTCCCTGCTCAGAGTGAAAGCTACTTCCTCTGGGGTAGCCAGAGAGTGGGAGGGGTGTGTGTGCCCCTCCCTAGTTGGCTTCTCCCCTTTCCCAGTCTTCTAGGGGGTGGGGCCTGCTGACTCAGCCCCGGAGGTCCCAGTTTTCTTTCTCTTTTTAGAGACAGAGTTTCACTGTGTTCCCCAGCCTGGAGTGCTGTAGTACAATCATAGTTCACAGCAGCCTGCAACTCCTGGGCTTAAGCCATCCTCCTGCCTCAACTTCCTGAGTAGCTGGGACTACAGGCCTCTGCCACCTCGCCTGGTCCCTCTGTCTCAACATGAAATGCTTCAGACCTTGGGATGATCTGGGGGTGATGGGAGAGGCCAAAGAAGACAAGGCTCAGCTAGGCTCTGCCGGCCACTGGGCAGGCGGCTGAGCTCTCACGGAGCAGTGTGCATGACCAGTCAGTCACAGCGCAGCAGCTGTTCCTGAGACCTCCCAGAGGCCCTTTGACACAGGCAGCAGCAAGCCCTCAGCTGTCAGGCAGGGCCTGGGCCGGGTGGAGCATGGAGCTTGAGAAGGAGGGTGGGTCTGGGTGAGGGAATTTATTTATTATTTTTATTTTTATTTTTTTTTGAGACAGAGCCTCAAGCTGTCACCCTGGATAGGGTCCGTGGCATCTCAGCTCACAGCAACCTCCAATTCCTGGGCTCAAGCGATTCTCCTGCCTCTGCCTCCCAAGTAGCTGGGACTACAGGTGCCCGCCACAACACCCGGTCATTTTTTGGTTGCAGCCGTCATTGTTTGGCGAGTCCGGGCTGGATTTAAACCCACCAACTCACTTGTACGTGGCTGGCACCTTAGCCCGTTGAGCCACAGGTGCCGAGCCTGGGTGAGGGAATTTAGAACTGGCCATGGGCTTTGCTGGGTGGAGGGTTGCCCAGCCCCAAGACCCCTGGGCATTTCTAGGGCAGACTCAGAGGGAGTAGTGATAGGGACAAAAACCTAGGATGCCTGAGGGTGGGGTGACAGAGAGGCCCAAATGCCTAATGAAGGAGACAGTCCCACCTCGAACAGCTAGGGTTGTCCTCTGGCCGCTCCAGCCAGAAACCCCAGCATCTCCCTGCTGCCACCCCTTTCCTCTCCCTCCCTTGAAGCTAGTCCTACCCTTTGACCTGATTATTGACCCTTTTTTTTTTTTTTAGACAGAGCCTCAAGCTGTCACCCTGGATAGAGTGCTGTGGCACCACAGCTCACAGAAACCTCCAACTCCTGGGCTCAAGCGACTCTCCTGCCTGCCTCCACCTCCCATGTAGCTGGGACTACAGGCGCCCGCCACAACGCCCGGCCATTGTTTGGTTGCAGCCGTCATTATTGTTCGGCGGGTCCAGGCTGGATTCGAACCCGCCAGCTCAGGTGTATGTGGCTGGCACCTTAGCCCGTTGAGCCACAGGCGCCGAGCCCAATTTTTATTTTTATTTTTATTTTTTTGAGACAGAGTCTCACTATGTTGCCCTTGGTAGAGTGTCGAGGTGTCACAGCTCACAGCAACCTCCAACTCTTGGGCTTAAGCAATTCTCTTGCCTCAGCCTCCCAAGTACAGCTGTGACTTTTCTATCAGCTCCAGCAGAAGCCTGGAATCATTGTGTTTGGACTGTCTTGGGTCACAACCAGCCCTGACCAGTCACTGAAGCCAGGACATGCAATGTGCTATTTGGTACAAGCATGGGAGTGTGGAGCAGGGGTGGTTCCATTATGGACAAACTGGGATGCTGTTTCTGGGTGGCTTTGTCCTCTGACAGCTTCTAAAGTGTCCCTGGTCTTTAGCCTCCCACGGTTTCACTTTGTTCTTCACAGTACTGCCAGTCCTTTTCCTAAGACACAGGCTGAGCATTGCCCCTCCCCTACTCTGAAGCCTTCAAAGATTCCCTGGGGAGTATAGTACTAAACTCCTTTGCGAGGCATTCTAGGCTCTATAATCTGGTTCTCAAACACTGTTTCAGGCCCACCACTTCTTCCCTTCCTCCTTCCCTCTTCTCTCCCTTCCCTTGCTTGCTCTTCCTTTATAAATCTAAACCCACCCACCCCCCATTCCTAGGTATATACTTAAGAGAACTGAAAACAAGTTTTCACACAAAAATGTATATGCAGGTGTCTACTATTCACAATAGTCAACATGTGGAAACAACCCAACAATGGATGAATGGATAAGCAAAATATGGTGTGGACATACTACTAAATCTTTTTTTCTTTTTCTTTTTTTTTTTTTTTTTTGAGACAGAGCCTCAAGCTGTTGCCCTGGGTAGAGTGCTGTGACATCACAGCTCACAGCAACCTCCAACTCTTGGGCTCAAGCGATTCTCCTGCCTCTGCCTCCCAAGTAGCTGGGACTACAGGCGCCTGTCCCCAACACCCGGCTATTTTTTGGTTGCAGCCGTCATTGTTGTTTGTTGGGCCTGGGCTGGATTCGAACCCGCCACCTCAGGAATACGTGGCTGGTGCCTTAGCTGCTTGAGCCACAGGCGCCGAGCTGTTTTGTTTTCTTTTTTGAGACAGTCTCACTATGTCGCCCTGGGTAGAGTGCCGTGACATCACAGCTCACAGCAACCTCCAACTCTTGGGCTTAAGTGATTCTCTTGCCTCACCCTCTCAAGGAGCTGGGACAGGCGCCAGCCACAACATCCGGCTATTTTTTGGTTGCAGCCGTCATCGTTGTTTGGTGGCCCGGGCTGGGTTCAAACCCGCCAGCTCCAGTGTATGTGGCTGGCACCCTAGCCACTTGAGCTCCAGGTGCCGAGCCGAAGTTATCATATTTTAGTCAGGTTCTCTGTTCTAACTTAAGTTACTAGCTAGAGACTTGTATTCTCTCTTTAAGTACAGAGATTAGCCAACAATGGAAGATTGATTAAATAGTAGCAAATTGAGACTTTTTAAATGTATTCAGGAAGAGTGAGAGAAGAGGAAAGGGAATACTATTTCCACTTTGCAAGTTGATGTAATTTAATGCCATCTCTGTGTGTATACAATGGAACAATCTTTGGATCTCTGTTACTTACACTTTGGGAGACTGTGCACTAGATTCTCAACTCCTTTTGACTCCAGAAGAGCTCACTGATGTATCCCATACTTGGCACAGTGTCTGCCGTATTTTTCAGGGAAAACCTTTTTAATGAACTAGCTGAACATACAGCCCAAAGCATACCATCAATACCTTTTGAGAATCGTGAAGTCATTGTCTTCAAATATTTCACTGACCAGAGGCTCAGATACCTATTATTTCTCTGCATTTTAAAGCCTGCATCTTTTGGACTTGTTGCAAATGGGAGCTGTCCTCCCTCTTACTGGTTCAAAGGTTTAACTGTGGCTGGGGGCCGGGGATCCTAGCACTCTGGGGGCTGAGGCAGGTGGATTGCTTGAGCTCAAGAGTTAGAGACCAGCCAGAGCAAAAGCGAGACCCTATCTCTGCTACAAACAGAAAAGTGAGCTGGGTGTGGTGGTGCATGCCCTTAGTCCCAGCTATTCAGGGGTCTGGGGCAGGAGCATGGCTTGAACCCAGGAGTTTGAGGTTGCTGTAAGCCATGATGACTCTACTACATTCTAGCCTGGGCAACAGAGTGAGACTCTGTCTCAAAAAAAATAAAAAGATTTAACACTTATCGAAGGAGCTCATAAGTAAAATTAATTATCCCTGGACCTGTGAAGTAGAGGCATATGTGTGTGCGTGTGTGCACATGCGTGTGTTTGACAATGTCCTTAATGTCCTTAGATCCACTAAAATACTCTTTAGGCTGTTGTATTTGTTACCTGTGTCCTCACCAACCATTCTACCTCTATCCCAGCTAATGCCCTGCAATGTTCCTTCAGACTCTACCCCTCTCATCTCTCAGCACGGATGCCTCAGGGGAGGCTCCATGCTCAGGAACCTCCCCTGCTCAAGTATTGAGAGTATGATCCAGGCTTGAGCCAATCGGCACAGCAAACTATCCTGATCCAGTGATTGGCACAGGACAGGCATGAAATGTAATCAGTGATGAAACGTTTTCCAGGAATAGTGCCACAGAGGCAGATGCTCTCTCCATGGACCCTGAGAGGATAAAAGGTCGGAAGCAGTGTCTGCCATCTAGTGGCCATGAAGTTGAGCCTGGTTGTTCAATACAGCCCATTCAGAAGAAGAGAAGCTGCTAGTGATAGAGGTGGGTAGTAGACAGATAGACAGATGGTGGGGGAGGGTTGAGGAGAGAGAGAGAGAATAATCGGGTCCTAGTGATATCACTTGAGCCTCTATATTCAGCACATCTGAAACCAGCCCAACCCCAGATAGATTTTTTCCTTAGGTGAGCTAATGAATTCCCTCTCTTTTTGAAAACAAATTTGAGTTGGACCTAAGTCTTCTCTGGTTTAAGCGAAGAATTCCAAACAACATGGAACCAAAGAATCCTGAGAAAACAAAGGCTGGACGGCATATCAGCATTTGAAGATTCTTTAAGAAGTGACTTTAACTGAAACAAAGACCACTTACTGGCCACCAGGACATGTCCCCTCCAGCCAGGAAATAACCTTTTATGGTGTCTCTTTTGGTCTTCACCGTGGACTGAAACAAAGAAGGGGGGTGCATGAGGGGAAATGCTAGCAATCAGGGGCACCCCAAAATGGCTTAGGCCAGGGCTTAGATTCAGATATCAAATAGTTTGTTTTACCCATGGTTTTTAAGAAAACTTGAATTTGAATGTCTTTAACAGAAACATAAACTCTCTCAGTACAGCCTGTGCTATATCCGTGATAACCTATCTGCTCCCCCTAGACATTTGAGTTTTATACCCATGGCTTGTCTGTGATGTTAGCTGTGTGCCAGACACTATGCCAAGCATTTTATAAGCATCATCTCATTTTTAATTCTTGCCAACCCCTATGAGGTTGATGTTATTAAGTCAATTTGATAGATTAGGCTGATGTCTTAGTCTGTTGGTGCTGCTATAGCAAAAGAACAGAGACTGGGTGATTTATAAATAAGAGAAATTTATTTCTCACAGTTCTGGAGGCCAAGAGGTCCAAGGTGAAGTCGCCTGCAAGTTTGGTGACTGGTGAGGAACTGGATCTCACAAATAGTCCCTCCTCCATTCCTCTCATAGTGGAGCAATGGAGTGGCAAAAAGGGGCAGCCTAGTTCCCTCATGATTCTATTGTAAAGACTTTCTCTAATCCCATTCATCAGGGCTATGACCTCCTAAAGGTCCCACCTCTTAATACTATCACATCAGTAATTAAGTTTCAACATATGAATTTTTGGAGACACACTCAGACTGTAGAAGGTCGCCAGTAAAGCCACTTGCCTAGTGCCACATTCCTGAACAATGGAAGGGCTAGGAATTCAAACCCAGGACCACTTGATTTTGGAGCCCAGCTTCTTGGCAGGTCTATAAAACCATCTTCAGAAGGAGTGAGCTTCCTATTATGGAAAGTGTTTTAATAGTCATTTTCACCACTAAGTAGCTTGTGTGATCTTGGACAAGTTGTTAACTTCTCTTGGTTGAGGGAATTCTTACTCTGAATGAGAGATGGCACAAAATGGCACCTTTTCAGATCTGCAAATGATCTTATTATAGAAGACAACCTCTAGGGCTCCTTCCTGCTGAACACTGACCTAGGACTATTTTCTAAGAATAAGGTATACCTTGTGCTGAAAGGGATATGAAAAGGGTTACCCAAACCAGAGATACATCAGAGTTTCCTGGTTCTCTTGTGAAAACACAGATCCCAGGACCTCTAACCCTTATCCTAACTTGAACTCTACTCTGAACTCTGATCCTAAGTCTGTCTGACTCAAAAGCCCTTATTCTTCACAACATTTCTATCTATCCTCTAAAGGTAGGGGAAACAGAAAGGTCAGATCCAATGGGTGCTATGGCTCACACCTGTAATCCCAGGACTCTGGGAAGCCAAGGCGGGTGGATTGCTTGAGTTTAGGAGTTCATCTCTAAAAATAGCCAGGAGTTGTGGCAGGTGCCTGTAGTCCCAACTACTCAGGAGGCTGAGGCAAGAGAATCACTTGAACCCAAGAGTTTGAGGTTGCTGTGAACTATGACACCACTGCACTCCACCAAGGATGACCAAGTGAGACTCTTCACTCAAAGGAAATATAAGTGGTCTCTAAACATAGGTAATGATTCCCAGCCCCATCCATAACAAGATAAATGTATATTAATAATATATTTAGTCATTATTTTTACCTTTCAGTTTGACAAAAATGAAAAAGTTAGGCAACAAGTTTAGTGAGGGTGTGATAAAGCAGATTTTCTCACACTTTACTGACATGTGCACTTCAGGAGGGAAATTTGACAGAAACCAGTGTATTACAAATGCATGTGTACTTCAACCTGACAATTTCATTACAGGAAATTTATTCTATGTCATAGCCACATTCCAAAATAACGAGCATACAGGGTTTGTTTATGACAGCATAATTTCTTACTGTAAGAAATGGAAAATAATCTAAATGACCCTCAGTAGGATATTGGTTATGTAAATTACAATACAATCATCTAAGTGGGTACTGTGAAACTTTTAAGAAGATAAGGAATATTCTTTGTACTGATATGAAAATATATCCACAAGATACCATGAAAAGAAAAGCAAGTTAAAAAAACCATATTATAGGGTGACGCCTGTGGTTCAAAGGAGTAGGGCGCCGGCCCCATATGCTGGAGGTGGCGGGTTCAAACCCAGCCCCGGCCAAAAACTGCAAAAAAAAAAAAAAAAAACACTATAATAAACCACCTTCTGTTTAAGAAAAAGAAAAGTAGACACATTAATATTTCCTTAGATTTGTATAAGGAAACTGGGAGAATACACTACTATACTAACCAGCTAATGATAGTGGTTACCTGTGAAGATAAGTATAGACATTTCATTAAATGTCATAAATTATTTTTATTTTAGACTCATGTAACTGTCTTGTCTTTAAATTTTTTTCTGTAAATAATTTTTTTTTGTTTTTTGAGACAGAGACTCAAGCTATTTCTCTGGGTAGAGTGCTATGGCATCACAGCTCACAGAAACCTCCAACTCTTGGGCTCAAGCGATTCTCTCACCTCAGCCTCCCAAGTAGCTGGGACCACAGGTTCCCACCATAACACCCAGCTATTTGTTGTTTAGCAGGCCCCAGCTGGGTTGAAACCCACCAGCCCCTACCACTCAGTGCCTAACCACTGAGCTATGGGTGCTGAGCCCTCTAAATAAATTTTTTTAAAAAAGAGCATGGGCACTAAAGTAAGGGAGATAGGGACTCTAACCCCAGCTCTCCAACTTACTAACAGAATAAGGATCTTAAATTCTTTGAGCTTGTTTCCTTAACTGTAAAATGAATATAGTAATAGTGTCTTCCTCATAGAGACCTGAGCAAATTACATGATATAACAGAAGTGAAAGTGCTTAACACAGCATCTGACACATCATCAACACCCAATGCTTTTTTTTTTTTTTTTTTTGAGACAGAGTCTCAATCAGTCATCCTGGGTAAAGTGCTGTGACTTCATAGCTCACAGCAACCTCAAACTCATGGGCTCAAGCGATTCTCTTGTCTCAGCCTCCCAAGTAGCTGGGACTACAGGTACCTGCCAAAACGCCCAGCTATTTTTAGAGAAAGAGTCTCGCTCTTGCTCAGGCTGCTCTCAAACTCCTGAGCTCAGGCGATCCACCCACCTCTTAAATTGTAAAGTTCTAATTACTCTATGACCTTGAGCTCATTTCTTCCTCTCTGTCAGTATCTTATCTCTCTGGGTTTCTGGCCAGACCAGTCCTTCTCTGCCCATCCCCTGAATCACACACACCCTGCCCCCGCCCCCACACCAGCCTGGCTTACCCATAGTCCAACAGCGAGGACGAAGAGGAAGTATAGAACCAGCACAGCAATGTCACCTGGCTCCAGGCTCTTCCTGGGAAACGCCTCCAGGGGATCTGACTGTGGAGGTTGAGGGCTGCTGGGGCTGCTCTCCATGGTCCTGAACGAACCCTCTGGCTCCTGGGGAAGTGCAAACACATGTCAGATGCCAGATCCCAGCATCACTCCTCTCTCTTTTTCTGTAGCTGCCTCTCTGGAACATCTGAGAAAGTGGACCCACATGGAGAGATACATGGTGGAGACAGATCTTCAGGGATGACAGATCTATCCTTCCACTCACTCATTCAAGAAACAGTTACAATGAAGTCACATCAAACACACAGTCGATTTTTACCAACTCAACCATTCATTTAGCAAAATATAAAGAATAATAAATAATTTAAACAAGAAAGATAGTTACAGCATCCTCTTCCACTTGGGTAGCACATGTTTTGGAGCAAGAGAAAAGTGAGACACACCTGAGTCAGGCCCTCACACTAAGTGAGGGGTCAACAATTTTGTGTGAGGCTTATTCAGGCACTACAGTCTTGCTCCGAAGCTGGATATACCTGTCAAATTGTATCTATTTTATAAATACCCATATAGCATTTACTGTATTCCAGGTATCACTCTATGGGTTTATAAACCTGCAAAGTGGGTACTGTTGTTATCATCCCCACTTTACAGATGGTGACACTGAAGCAGAGAAGTTAAGTGACTTACCTGAGGTAATACAGTTCAAGTGGTAAAGCTGGGATTGGAACCTAAATAATCTTGCTCAAGAATCCTCTCTCTAAATCACTAGCCTAGGCTGTTCCTCAGTAGCCTGCACATCCCTGGGCAATTTAAGGAATTCTTGTGGTAAGCAGATTAATGACCCTCCAACGAGGTTATGTCTCATCCCTAGAACTTGTAAATATGCTGTTACATGGCAAAGGACAATTAAGTTTGCAGACAGAATTAAGGTTGCCAGTCAGCTGACCTTAAAATAGGAAAATGCCTGGGTTAACTGGGCAGGCCTCATGTTATCACAGGGAAAGACAGAATCAGAAGAGATAAAAAGAAGGGATCATAGCATGAGAAGGATTTGGCTCAATTATTTCTAGCTTTGAGGATGAGGTAATGGGGCCATGAGCCCAGGAATGTGGGCAGCTTTGAGAAACTGGAAAAGGCAAATTCACAGATTCTCCCCTAGAGCATCCTGAGGGACTTTAGCCCTGCTGACACATTGATTTTAGTCCAGTAAGACTCATTTAGAAATTTTGATTCCTAGGACTATAAGATAATGAATATGTATTGTCTCAGCCACTAAGTTATGGTCACTTGTCACAGTAGCAGTCAGAAACCAGTGAAATTCCCATGGGTGATTTTGACTATATGTGATTAGGGCTTTAATGTATTCCTGTGGTAAGATGCAACTCCACTCTGTGTCAGCCTCTAGGGGCTCGGGAATGAAAAATATTTACTCTCTGCCCTCTGCGAGGCACAGTCCATGTATAATAGTCCTACACGTGATGTTTCATAGAGTAGAAGAGACAGCTCGGTTAGGAATTCCAGCTCATGAGCGATAGAGTGGAATCTGCCGTTTACCAACCCTGAGGAAATGGACAAGTTCCTTCATGTCTACAAAGGGGGACAATGAGAGCTAAGGCTTCATAGATGGCTGTGAGCATGTACCATGGTGCCTTGCACAGACACTGTGCTTGGTACATTGTAGCCACTATTGATACTGTCACCACTCCTATTTTCTATAAGGTGTAGTGAGGAAAGGACCATCTAATTTTATATGGAAGAATCCAGAAAGTGAGACCTAAGCTAGGTTTTAAAGAATGAGTACAGATCCTATGTAGATAAACAGAGGGTTGGGGAGCATGTCAGGTAATTGCAGACACTGAGGTATGACTGAAGG
The DNA here is from genome assembly GCA_963574655.1 of Perodicticus potto. NCBI lineage: Eukaryota > Metazoa > Chordata > Mammalia > Primates > Lorisidae > Perodicticus > Perodicticus potto. The sequence goes on from CAUYRH010087388.1 coordinate 57,175, forward strand.
ATCACCAGACTCTTGCCTGAGCAGTAAGTCAGGATGGAGGGCGGGGGAAGGAGGTGAGGCTAGTCAGATAGGAAGGAGACGGGTTCTACCAGTCCTTAATGTCATTCCAAGAATTTTAGAAGGTCAGTAGTCTCAACCTGTCAGATATCAGCCCCTGTTTTTATAACACATAGTTTGTAACACCCCTTTTACTGAAAGTGAAATTTATAGTTAACATTACCTACCCCTATGTATACCTTAAAAAATATGTATATACAGTGTTCAACTATAGAAAAAAAGTGAAATAAAAGGAAACCAACTCACGATAAAACAATGAATGCTAGCCGGGCATTGTGGTGGGTGCCTGTAGTCCCAGCTACTTGGGAGGCTGAGGAAAGAGAATCGCTTAAGCCCAAGAATGTGAGGTTGCTGTGAGCTGTGCCACCACAACACTCTACCGAGGCCAACATAGTGAGAGTCTGTCTCAAAAAAAAAAAAAAAGAAAGAAAGAAAGAAAGAAAGTAGTATGATTGACTAGAAGCAAGAAGATGGGCAGGGATGTTATTCTGGAGGTAACGACTCAGGCTTGATATGATATATAAGGAAAGCTAAAAGGATATTAGTCCATTCCTTCTGCCTAAACAAAACGCCTCAGGCTGAGTAATTTGTAAACAACATAAATTTACTACCCACAGATCTGGGGCTAACAGATTTGGTCTGCTGAGGGTCTCTTCCTCATAGATGACACCTTCTTGCTGAGTCCTTACATAGTAGCAGGAGGGGCTTGGCGCCTGTGGCTCAATGGGCTAAGGCGCCAGCCACGTACACCTGAGCTGGCCGGTTCAAATCCAGCCCGGGCCTGCCAAACAACAATGACGGCTGCAACCAAAAAACGGCCGGGCGTTGTGGTGGGCGCCTATAGTCCCAGCTATTTGGGAGGTGGGGGCAGGAGACTCGCTTGAGCCCAGGAATTGGAGGTTGCTGTGAGCTGTGATGCCACAGCACTCTATCCAGGGTGACAGCTTGAGGTGCTGTCTCAAAAAAAAAAAAACAAACAAACATAGTAGCAGGAGGAAGCAGGTGCCTTCAGGACTCTTTCACAAAGGCACTAATTCCATGCCTGGGGGGAGAACCCTCATGACCTAATCACCTTCCAAAGGCCCCACTTCTGAATACTATTGCACTGGGACTTTAGGTTTCCGCATAATAATTTGTGATTCAGACCACATCAGAGAGAGTAGATATGGGAAATAATCTGGAGTTAGAATTAATAAGACTTGGCGAGTAATTGACCAGTTAAGGGGGGGACAATTGGGGAACAATTTCCTGCTTCCAATCAGAGCTGTCCAAAGACAGAATGGCCTTGTTGCCCAAGCAGGATGTTCCTTGTCTTGAGAGCAGGGTTTCTCAACGCCAATGCTGTCAACATTGTGGATGGATAACTCTGTGCTGTGGGGGCCGTCTTGTGCATTGTAGGGTGTCCAGCAGCAATGCTGGTTAGACGGCACTAAGCGCCTGGTTACAGTTCCCTCCTCCAGTTATGACAGCCAAAACTACCTCCCTTAAGAACCACTGCCTTAGAGGCATACGACACTGGATGTTCCTTTTTTTTTTTCTTTTTTTTGAGATAGAGTCTCTAGCTGTTGTCCTGGGTAGAGTGCTGTGGCATCACAGCTCATAACAACCTCAAACTCTTGGGCATAAGCGATTCTCTTGCCTCATCCTCCCAAGTAGCTGGGACTACAGGCGCCTGCCACAACACCCAGCTGTTTTTTGTTGTTGTTCTTGTTGTTGCCATTGTTGTTTTAACTGGCCCGGGCCAGGTTCAAACCTACCAGCTTTGGTGTATGTGGCCGATGTCCTACCCACTGAGCTACCAGCACCACCCACCAAGTTGTAGCTTTGAACATCTCTCTCTCTGGCTGGGCCTGCTCTGTTTACTGGGAAGATGTTCACAGCTTCTCAGGCCTGGGACATGGCCACCCTCTCCCAGGAAGGGAAGACTCAAGTAACTATGGATCCATTGAACCAATGGGAGGAAAAAGATGTGACAGACCTCAGACAGCCTCAGTAGTCCTGGGCAGCTCCAAGTTCCATGACCTTTCACCTACTCTAAAGTAGCCAAAATTCCAACCCAGACCCCCTCTCACCTCTCTGAACCTCAGTCAGGTCTCGGTTTTATGATCAGGCTCACCTCCCTGAACCCGGCCTCCCGTCTGTGTGTGAGGGAGTGGGAGGGAGCCCTGCGGGAGACCCTTTGGGTTCCGTCAGGAAGGGCGGATTCTGGAGGCTTGGGGAAGGGGGCCAGGGGCCTGAGGGGCTGGCTCGACGGTGAACCCCGTTAGGCAGGTGATGTCTTCACTGCACTTCACAGGTGAGAAAGCCGTGTCTAAGAGAGGCTTAGCGTGGCGTCCGAAGTCACGCAGCTGACGAGTGGCAAAGCGGGGACTGGCAGGCAGCCCGTCTTGTTTCAGATCCTGCGTCTGCAAACCCTTCAACCTTTGCTTCCGGAACAGGAGACTGTGGGGAAGGCGAGGACCAGGCTCACTGGAGGCAGGTGCAGGTGGGGACTGACCAGCAACTGGGGGCTGGGCGGGGGCGGAGGGAGGAGGGGCGGCCGCCGGGGAGCCCGCCCCGCCCCCAGCCCGCCCTTCCAGCCCGCTGCCCGCCAGGCACCGCGAGCGGTGGGAGCAGCAAGAACAGATAAACAAGTTATTCATCACCGCTTGGGGCCCGCCGGGAGCCTGGCACCGATTCTGAGCTCTTCCTGAGCCGTAGGGAGGTGGGGCCCTCCGGACGCCAGCGCTGCTGCCGGAGCCGCAGTCCAGGCCAGCGCAGCGACTAGTCCGGGCGTCAGGTGTAACGGCGGCCTTCGGCACTTGGGGGAGCTGGGGTTTGAAGCGTCAGGTATCCAACTTACATTCCTGCTCGGTCCTGTGAGGTAATCACAGCTACACCTCCATTGTACAGGTGGCAGTCAGAGGCACCGACAGGTGAAAGCCAACCGGACGCGGGCCCTAGCAGTGCCGCTCACTTCTAGGGCCCAGTCAGGGCTAGAGGTGGGATTCAAACCCACCAGCTGAAGCTCCTGCTGTTATCCGAGCCTGGCTGGTCTGTCCTTTCCTCCTGTCCTTCTCCCTTCTCTCCTTCCTTCCCTCTGTCTCTGTTTCGTTTCCATAAACATTTATTAGGCACCAACGGTGAATCACACTAGGTCCTGGGGACTCAGTGGAATGAGCATTTTAGGTACCGACTGTGCACCAGGCTCTATGCTAGGCCTCAGTGGAACAAACATTTACTGGGCACCACCTGTATACTAAGTTCTGTGATCAGCACAAAGAAATAGCGATGAGGAAGGCAGCCCTGGACCCGTCCTCACAGGTTTTCATCCCAGCCCCTTGCAGCACTGTGGGTGCCAGGACCACTCAGGGAAAGGGTCCGAAGCACAGTTTGTTGCCCCAAGCACTGTGAATCTTTGTTCCCAGCTTGTCAAAGGAGGGCCCAGCTGGGGGTGGGCTTCTGCTTCACCTCTTGTGAAAGACCCTCCCTGCCAGCAAAGGGAGGGTTCTCAGCAGCCTGTGTTATAACAAAGCTACCCTTGAGGTTGCCGGTTGGTCAAGGCACAAAAGGAAGCTCAGTTAAGCAGGCACTTCTCTCAGACCTTCCGTTTGGATGCTGACATAATTTGCTATGGTAGATGTGAAAATTTTCCACGCCTCAGATGTGAAAATTTTCCACACCCCAGTGCAAAGAAAAGCTCCGCAAATGGGTTCCCAGGACACAGACTGAAGGTAAGGGGGGGTTCTGATTGTATCTGCTGTGTTTCATGTCTCCGGCTGGCTCCGAGCATGCTCCCATTGTCTAGGGCCACATTATTCCATATAACTTTTGTGCATCTGAAACATTTTACCATGAAAGAAGAAGGAAAGAAATAAACAGAACAAGATTCACAGCATAAAGCCATCTGTTTGTATTAGAAACACTCAAAAACACAAAATAGCACTAAGTATTTTGCCAGGATGAAGGCACAGTCTCCAACAAATATCAAACAAGTTAGAAGGGGTGGCAGGAACGGGAGGAGAGCAGAATGCCAAAGAAAGAAGAAGGGAGAGAGAGACAGAAAAACAAGGGATATTCCCTGCACTGACCCAAGATGACAATGATCATCTAATTACAAATGTCAGTTATGAGCACCAGACTCCCCTGGGGCTCAGTGTCCCATCTGTAACATGGGCATGATCATCACAGGTTTGTTAGCAGCAGTAAGCAAGTTCATTCACAACATAACGTGATTATGTGCAGAATACGTGGTCTGTCCCATCCTTCTTATAAAACCTTCCCCACTCCCCCAAAAAAGAGCATGAACTTTGTGGTCAGGCAGACCTTGGCCACCCACGTGCATGAATCACATTCTGAGCATGCAGCTCACCTAAGAGGTCAAGCCTCTGATTAACCCCATTGGAAAGGTAAGGAATAACCAAGCCCAGGCCAGGCCCAAGGCCATACCTCTGGTAAATGACTGAACCAGGGCTCAAACTCAGGTTTAGTTCTCAAGCTCCTTACTTAGAGACACGTGGGGAAAATTCCAGATGTGATAACATAAGACAGACATGGGCTGCACCTCCCAGGCTGGCAGCCACAAACACCCTTTGTTTCCACTCCTCTGGGGCCACCTGCAGTGGAGGAAACTGCCACCTCCCTGCCACAAACAAGCTGGAACTTCTGCCTGGCACTGCAGAGGGAAGGAGCTAAACAGCCACCTCTCCCCCTGACCAGCTCATGCCATGGGGTTAGCACGAGGTCTCTAGAAAAACAAGAGGACAGATTACAGGACTTCAGGCTGAACCAGAGGCCAGGATCACCCCTGCCTATTAGGAAGAGCCACAGCTCTGGCAACTCAGAAAGAAATTCTAGACATGATGGGGCAGGGCATGTCTCCCGGGATGGTCCACGGCAGGGCAACAGATGCACCCAGGGAGTGCAGGGGACTCAGGTGATCATTCTCTTTCACCCTGCAGAGAGAGACCTTGTCTCTTGATTCTGAGAACAGAAGTCACGAGAACACCTGAATCCAGACTTGTCCACCCAAATGCCAAGGTGGCATCCCTCATGGGGGCCTAATGGACAACTCAGAGTTAATATTGCAAGTTAGAGACCACATGTGTGCTCATCCCAGTCTTCTGCATCTCACTCAATGGCAAGTCTCTCTCCAAGTCATTCATTCATTCATTCAGCAGTGGTCCACATGCCAGGCACTGTTTTTAAGCACCAAGGATGCTGGGTGCACACACATGCCAGCTAAGAATTTATAGCATCTCTTCCTCCACTCTCCAAATCTATTCACCCCTCATTCTGTTCTCTTCTACTTCCACAGTGACTTGAATCTGCTCCATTTCCCTCACCTTTACTTCTAAAGCCCTCATCTGAGCCACCATCACTACGGGCTGGGTTAGAGCAAGTACTCCCATGCTGCCATTCCAAGGCCATGGTTGCTTCCTTCTAATCCGCCTTGGAGCATGAATAGATCAGGTCACTGTCCTGCTCAGGACACCTCAGCACCCACCGAGGTCCTCTGTTTGCTCATGGCACACTGGCTTCTTTTTATTCCTTGAACACTATCTCTGGCCTCAGCGTCTCTGCCATTCAGTTCCCTCTGTCTGAGGTGCTCTTCCCTGTGCTCTTGGCTTAACAAACTCCTACTCATCCTTTGGATGGCAGCCCACTGCATATCCCCCCAGCAGCCCTCTCTTCGCCTCAATCTAAATCAGATCCCCGAGAGCTAAATATTACAAATAATTGATTTCATGGAGATAGAGTGTAGAATGACAGTTACCAAAGGCTGGAAAGGGGATTAGGGGATAGGGAGGGGGATAAAGTGAGGATGGTTAATAGGTGCAAAAATATAGTTAGATAGTCATATAGAATAAATGATATTTGATAGCACAATGAAGTGATTATAATCAATAATAAGTTAGGATTTACTATAAAATAACTAAAAGAGTAGAATTGGAATGTTCCTAACACAAAGAAATGATGAATGCCTAAAGTGATGAACACCCAAATTACCCTGATTTGATTAATTCACATTGGCCTGTGTCAAAACATTGCATGTACATTGCAAAGATACACAATAGTTATGTACCCATCCTACTTTTTAAAACTTTGAGTCCCCGAGTTATTTGCTATCCTAGCAATTATGACTTGTCATCCCAGTTGAATTAAGCATAACATTAGATGTGGGTGGTTCTGTCATTTCCATGTGTCTCCCCTACACTGTCGGACCCACAAAGGCAGGGACCCTGTCTGTTTCATTCACACTGTGTCCCCCAGGTGGGCACTCAGTATGCATTGTGATATTGTCAGAGCCTTTGCTACAGACCCTTGAACAGTGAGACCTTATGAAAAGGGGGCAGCATTTTTCAAAGCCATGTCCTCAGGCTGCCCTTTTGGGGAAACCCCACTACCCACCATTCCCCAGAACGATGCTGCAGACACCATTTGAAAGCCACCGATATTGTGCATAAGCTCATGGCCACAGAGGCCGAGTCTCGGCTTTGCTACTCACATGGCAAGTCTGCGTTGCCTGGGCAAGTTGCTCCCTGGCCCTCAGGCTCTCGGTCTGTGAATTAGAGGAGGCTGCACCCACCTTACAGGGTCACTGTGTCAGTGACATGAGATCTGGGGTGGAAAGCTTTCTGCACATGTCCAACAAGGACCAGCGAGAACTTGCGTTTGCTTTGTAGTTAACAGCAGATGTAGTTGTAGCGATACAACCCTGCAGCTTTCTGTCACTTACCGGGAGATATTTACCTTCTTTATCTCTTTGGGTCCTTATACACACCTGTGGGCTGGGCCAGGGTAAGGTTTGCCTTCCCATTTGACGGGTAAGGAACCTGAGGTTCCGTGAGACGAAACAATTGGCTCAATGCCCATGAACTTGGTTAAGTGGAAGAGCTGGACCCATGCCCAGTGCTGCCCGTTGCCGGCCCCTCCCCCCAAAACATGCTCCATCTGCCTGGGCATGGCAAGCCTTCCCTGTGGAGAGGGGCTGAGAGCCCCTCACTGGGCTCACGGGCCCCAGCTGGAGTCTTTCTGCCAGCACGGTCTCCCTGTCCACACACGGCTTCCCAGTTTAGAGAGGGGGGTTACTGCTGGGAGCAGAGGGAGTGTCTTACCTTGTTGTAGACACAGGGCTCACCGGCCCTGGGGCTGCTGGTGGCTTCTGAAGCAGGAGGCAGAAACGGCTGTGAGTCTGGGCTCTCCCTCTCCTTGTCTAGCCCAGAGCTTCAGAGGACAGTGGTGACTCTCCGTTCTATATGCCCACTGCTGAGAGGGCCTCTGAGCAGGTCAAACTCCAAACTCCAGCCTCGGCTGCAGCAGGGAGTGAAAGAAGCAGGAATGATCTCCCCAGGGCAGAGCAGAGGCTTGAGGCCGGGGCCATGCCCAGGCCCCTGAGGGGAAAGTGGCAAGCCCTGGCTCTGCCCTCACCTGGCGGCGCCCCATGGTGGGCAAGGGAGGGGAGAGGCTGGAGCCTAGGGCTTCACTCACACACTCTTCACTGTCCTGCCTCCACGCTGGGGACAGGCGGGCTGGGGACGAGCTGGAGGCAGGGGGCGGAGAGATGTTGGCTAGGGATGTGGGGATAAAGGCAACGTGCCAGGAGGGACTTTCAGCCACAGCCCTGGCTGCAGCAGCGGTGGTGGCAATGACAGTAACCACTGCTTGCATAACCCCCCACTCCACACATTCTTCTGAAGTGTCGGAGCCCCCCAAAACCCTCAGGAATGACCAAGCCATGGCCAGGACATGGGCCCAGGACACCGGGAAAGTCACAACTGGACCCCAGGCTGGTGAAGCAATGTGAAGCTTTCGTTAGATGCACAGAGCATCCAAAAAAAAAGTTAAATAATTACCAGTATTTGCAAATGAAAGGGCTTGAAAGACAATTCCAGATTGCCTACCTTTCTAGAGCAATCTGAAGACCTGGCCACGTCAGACCCCCCTCACCACAGGACAGCCTCTGGCTGCAGTAGAGTCAGGCCTTCACCCTCACTGCCTCACTTGGCCTACCTGGCCTTGAGAGTCCTAGTGGCAGCCCCCACACTGGCACCAACCCCCTCAGAAGTGACAGTGGTGATAATACACTCCTGGCTCTGTTCTAAGCGTCTTTACTCACTTGGTCTTTCCAATAACCCTCTAATACTGGTGCCCATGTAATCTCCATCTTAATGATGTGGAAACAGAGGTGGAGACAGGGAGTCCCAAGTAAGTGGCAGAGCCTGGATTTGACACAGCCATTTGGTTCCAGAATGCAGTAGCGGCAGCAGGGGAGGCTTAGAGACATGTCCAGCTGGATGGAGGGTGACCTTGTGATTGGAATGACTCCACCGTGAATGGGGCCTGTGGGGTAGGGACCTGTCCTGGAGGATGGATTTACAAAAGGAGGATCTGGGATTGGAGCAGGGGAACAGCCAGGCCAGGGATCTGTGATCTGCCGCCAGAGGCCACAACACGGGAAATGCTGTGGATGGTGCATTGCTTCACCAGCCTGGGGTGCAGTACTAGTTTCCTGGGACATATCTGGGGGACCTTGGGCATATTCCAGGTGCCTATGAGAGGAGGCATAGCAGTGAGCAAAGCCAGGCAGGTGGTGCTGTGACCGACCACGGAGCATACGTTCCAGCAGAAGGGAATAGCCCCACTGCACCAACTGGGAGAAGACAGGCCCAAGGAGGTCAGAACTTCTGATTGTTCTAGAAAAGTTCTGCAAAGTCTTGTAATTATTAATCTGTACTGGTCATATGTGGCACACTAGGCAACTGGCCTGTCATAATTTCTCTGAAACTTTTCAGTTTTAACACTTGGTGCTACAAAGAATAGGAGAGAAGGATGTTATAACCCTTTTGGAGAACTACTTGGATTTTTTTCTTTTTTTGGTTTTTTTTGAGGCAGTCTCACCTTGTTGCCCTCGGTAGACTACTGTGGCAACACAGCTCACAGCAACCTCAAACTCTTGGGCTTAAGCGATTCCCTTGCCTCAGCCTCCTGAGTAGCTGGGACTAAGGCTCCCGCCACAATACCCAGCTATTTTTAGATATGGGAATCGCGCTCTTGCTCAAGCTGGTCTCAAACCTGTGAGCTCAGGCAATCTATCCACTTCGGCCTCCCAGAGTGCTGGGATTACAGGCATGAGGCACTGCGCCCAGCCTTGGATATTTCTTATGAAGTTAACATATTCCAGCTGAGCACGGCATCTCACTCCTGTAATCCTAGCACTCTGGGAAGCAAGGCGAATGGATTGCTTGAGCTCAGGAGTTTGCAACCAGCCTGAGTAAGAGTGAGACTCTGCCTCTACTAAACTCAGAAAAACTAGCCGGGCGTTGTGGTGGACCTGTAGTCCCAGCTACTTGGGAGGGCGAGGCAGAAAGGATCCCTTGAGTCCCAAAGTCTGAAGTGGCTGTGTGCTATGATGCCACAGCCCTCTATCCAGGGCAATAGAGTGAGACTCTGTCTCAAAAACAAAGTTAATGTATACCTCTTCCATGACCCAGAAATTCTACTTTTACGTAGTTATCAAGATAAATGAAAACAACATACATTCTCAAAAAGAATAGTGTGCAAACATTCATTGTGGACTCACTCATAACAAGCCTAAAGCAGAAACAACTCAAGCATCCAGCGACAGGTGAATGGATAAACAAGTGGCAACGTGTTCATACACCATGGAAAACTACTAAGGGAAAGGAGCAAAACCAGTGATACAGCCAACGGCATGGATGCATCCAAGAAACAGCATGTGAGCAAAACAAGGCCCGTTCTAAAAGAGGACACACCTTATGATTTTATGTATGTGAATGAAGTTCAAGAGCATTAAAGAAGAATCAGTGGTGAGAGGAATTGACTGGAAGGGCGCCTGAGTACACTTGCTCAGGTGTTGGAAATTGCTGTTTATCCTGGTTTGCGTGGCAATTATATGGGTGTATGCTATTGTTAAAACTCACTGAACTGATAAGTAGAATTTCTGTGTTTTGTTGCATGTAAGTTTTACTTTACAAATGGGAGCAATTGTTCAGCGAGTGCAGTTACTGCTCTTCTGTCTGCCAGAGTTTGTCTCTACACGTAAGAATGCAGATCTCATGTTGCCAAATTGCCTGCGTATTCAAGAGAAATCCCAAAGTCTAGGCGTTTGTAGGGACTCTGCTGATTTATGTGATATGGCAAGGTAACAAAAAAGTAGTTCAAGTCCTGTGTGTGTCAAGAGATGCGCCGGCTCTTGACTCACCTTGTCCCTCGGTCTGCATTTTCCTAGTCTGCAAGTCCAGCCTGAGCTCTGCGTGAAGATGAGATTCCTTCCAGAATATCCTAACCTTTGAAAACACACCTTCACCCTAATGTTGCTATTTGTTGTAACAACTGAGAAGGGGAAGACCTCAACACTGAAATAGATAAACTTGCCCAGTCAACAGGCAGGTGCGGGAGTCTCAGCTTTAGAGTAAGACAAGATACATTTTCTTTTTTTGACACAGAGTCTCACTTTGTCCCCCTCAGTAGAGTGCCGTGGCGTCACTGCTGACAGCAACTTCCAACTCTCGGGCTTAGGTGATTCTCTTGCCTCAGCCTCCTGAGTAGCTGGGACCACAGGTGCCCACTACAACGCCCGGCTATTTTTTTGTTGCAGTTTGGCCAGGACCGGGTTTGAACCTACCACTCTTGGTATATGGGGCTGGCGCCCTACTCCACTGAGCCACAGACAAGATACACTTTTTCACTCAGTTACTGTGAGTGACTTCAGCCAGTCACTCCACGACTCTGAGCATTCCAGACGCTCACAATGGCCCCTTTGCAAACTGTTCCTATAGCTCAGGTTGCAGGGGATTAAACAAGGATTAAATGAGATGCAACAGGTGAAGCCACTGGCCTGTGGTAAATGCTTGGTAAACATCTGTTTTACTGGAAATGGACACTGGAAATGATGCAACCTCCCCGCTCCAGGTGACACCAGCAGCCTGCCTTCCATGTAGTCCATGCTGAAAATTTCAAGGCCTACTCATTCTCTTTATTTTATTTATTTATTTATTTATTTTGAGACAAAGTCTCACTTTTTGCCCTAGGTAGAGGGCTGTGGCATTGCTTACAGCAACCTCAAACTCTTGGGCTCAAGTGATTCTCTTGCCTCAGCCTCTCAAGTAGCTGGGACTACAGGTACCTGCCACAACGCCCAGCTATTTTTTAGAGATGGGGTCTCGCTCTTGCTCAGGCTGGTCTCAGACGTGTGAGCTCAGGAGATCTACCCGCCTCGGCCTCCCGGAGTGCTGGGATTACATCTGCTCATTCTCTTTATGGTGGCTTCCAAGGGGGGATAACTGAGCATGTTTTCTCCTCTTTGTTTTGTTTTGTGAGTTCCCATCTCCCCAGAGTCCTGGTTCTCACAAACCTGGGTTACATTTCATCCAGGCGGTTGCAGGAGAGTGTAGGGGTGAAGACCCCAGAGGTGAGAGTCAGTTAGACCCAAGTTCTTACTTCTCTGTTCCTAACTGTGTATTCTTATGTAACTAATGCAGGTGCTCTGAGCCTTGGTTTTCTCACCTGAAAAAAGAGGATGTCATAATAATAATATCTAGCTATTTTATCAGGAAGATTCAATGAGGTAATACAGACAACATTCTTCTTAAGATATTGCTTTTCAGGGCGGCACCTGTGGCTCAGTCAGTAAGGCACTGGCCCCATATACGGAGGGTGGCGGGTTCAAACCCAGCTCCGGCCAAACTGTAACAAAAAAATAGCCGGGCGTTGTGGCAGGCGCCTGTGGTCCCAGCTACTGGGGAGGCTGAGGCAAGAGAATTGCCAGAGCCCAGGAGTTGGAGGTTGTTGTGAGCTATGTGATGCCACGGCACTGTACCGAGGGCGATAAAGTGAGACTCTGTCTCTGCAAAAAAAAAAAAAAAAAAAAAAGATGTTGGTTTTCATTTGGCTCTCATTATTCCATGAAGATCCAGTGTGGTGGCTCACGCCTGCAATTCTAGCACTCTGGGAAGCTGAGGCAGGAGTATTGCTTGAGCTCAGGAGTTTGAGACCAGCCTGAGCAGCAGTAAGACCCCCTTTCTACTAAAAATAGAGAAATAAGCTGGGCATTGTGTTATGTGCCTGTAGTCTCAGCTACTCGGGAGGCTGAGGCTTGAGGTGAGGAGTTTGAGGTTGCTCTGAGCTAGGCTGTTAACAGGGACTCTAGTCTGGACAGCAGAGTGAGACTCTGTCTCAAAAAATAAAAATCTAGCTATATTCGTTTAAACCAGGCATTAAAGATATCTGAAAAAATGTCAAAAATTGCTACTCTTTTCACTATATCTTTTGGGAAAATATACTTGCTTTTTATAAAAATGTTATTTACTAACCAGGTGTTGTGATGGGTACCTGTAGTCCCAACTACTTGGGAAGTGAGGCAAGAGAGTCACTTGAGCCCAGGAGTTTGAGGTTGCTGTGAGCTATGAGTCATGGTGCTCTACCAAGGGCAACAAAGGGACACTCTGTCTCAAAAAAAAAAGAAAAGGAAAAGAAAAAAGCTCTTTGGAGTGTCCATCAGCGTTAAGGGGTCCTGAGACAAAAAAGTTGACCCTTGCTCTATGGCAAACTTGTATGAGCCTGGTGCACCAGGGAAAACTCTCATATACGTTCTAAATCCAAAGCCATCGCTTCTCGGCCTTTTGGCTAAGATCAAGTGTAAATCCAAAGCCACACAATGTGTGTTAAAAAATGTCCGCTCTTGGCTGGGCGAGGTGGCTTATGCCTGTAATCCTAGCAGTCTGGGAGGCCGAGGCAGGTAGATTGCCTGAGCTCACAGCTTCAAAACGAGCCTGAGCCAGAGCGAGACTCCGTCTCTAAAAACAGCCAGGTGATATGGTGGGCCTCTGTAGTCCCAGCTACTTGGGAGACAGAGACAGAAAGGATCCCTTGAGCCCAAGAGTCTGAGGTTGCTGTGAGCTGTGAGCCACAGCACTCTACTAAGGGCAACAAAGTGAGACTCTGTCTCAAAAAAAAAGAAAGAAAGAAAGAAAGAAAAACTAAGGCAAGAGGATCTCTTCAGCCCAAGAATTTGAGGTTGCTATGAGCTATGAGGCCATGGCACTCTACCGAAGGTTACAAAGTGAAACTCAGTCTCAAAAATAAATAAATAAATAAAAATTTAAAAAAATAATAGAAGATATCTTCTAATGGGAGTATACCCTCCCTGGGAAGCCCATTACTGGCAACAGGCTCTGTGTAAGAAAGCTGTTACTATCTCAATAAACCTTGTCAGTTAATGAATCAACAAGGTATTTTAAAATTAACCACTAAATACTTTAACAACAGGTCAACTGTGGCACAGAGGTTGAAACTTGTAGTGTGACTTTAAGACACTTGGATATTATTAGAGTGGAACAGGATCCTGTGGAAGCCAGTTGACCAAAAACTTCCACCAGCATAAATCTGGGTTCCTGACAACTCAATGTCACTGTTATTGGTGGCAGATTCCAAAGTCGAGGCAGTTTGGGGGCACAGATATAGGAGCGTAAGCTCTGTCTTTGTTTGATTAAATCCTGGCTCTTCTAACTTTGTGGTTTATAGCAAGTCTCTCCATTCACCTCTGTGTGCTCCAGTCTCCCTGTTTGTCAAATAATTAGGGTTTTTCTAAGGGTTAACTAACATAATTATCTGGAGTAGAGGCTGCTCGGTTAGCCAAACTAACCCCCCTGGGTAAGTCTCGGGGTCTCCGGTTCCCCTCCCCCGCCTCCTTTCTTCTCTGTTCCCTCCTCGGTGTCTGTCCACTGGAATGAGCAGAGTGCTCAGCTGGTGGCCACTGGCCAAGGCACTCACCAGTGTGTCTGGAAGGGCCTCTCCCCGTTTGGTAGGTGACACCAAGGCTTTCCTTTCCTTCCCCCTCCCTTTCTCCTTGGATCCTGACTGCCACCACCTTCCCCTCTTTGTACCCAGAGACCCCTGGAGACCCGTCCTGCCTGAGGACAGATACACAGCACTGGGTACCGGGACCGGCAGCTGCTCTCCCCTATGACTTCTCCACATCCATGTCAGCACCCATCTCATCCCAGGAGCATCTTCTTTCTGGGCTTCTCTCTTTTCCCAGTCCAAGGTTCTCTTGTCCAATTTTTCCACCATCCAGGATGGTCTAAAGATCTGGGCTCAGTCAAGAGATCTTCCAAGGTGCAACATCCGTGTAGCAAGCCATCTAAGGGACGCCTGCCGGGCAGCTACCCGCTGCCACCAATGGCAGAAGGAAAGGTGAGGATGCTCGGCTTCTTCCCGCTCTGCTCCCTTTCCCCTCACTGCTGGGAGCCCTCCAGGTGGACTCACACATCCTCTCAATGGGAAATTCCCAGTCAAATCTTCCCAATCGGCCTCTTTAGGGCGTCTCCTCCAAAATTTACAGGTTCTTGGGCTCAACCAAGCCCTCTGCTATGAACACTTCATTTATTACTATAACATTTGACCCAAATATACAATAGACAATCAATCTGATGAAATTTCATCCCTTTCCAGGCTGGCTGGCCTGCACCCCCTGTGCAGAACTGCTTGACCTGGCCTCCGAAGATTGATGGTGCCTGAGGCTGAATGCCCCATTGGAACCTTGGGTAAACTTACTTGTGGCAGGTAGGCCAATATCTTTCCTAGTTAGTACAGGGCAACCTTCCAGCATACAAAGGTCTGACGCTGCCCTCAGGAGTCTATATTGTGGGGGCTGATAGCCTATAATAATATCTCAGCCTGTAAGCACACCGCCTTTAGATTGCTTTTTATTTATTTATTTATTTTTGGTAGAGTGCTGTGGCATCGTAGCTTACAGCGACCTCGAACTCTTGAGCTCAAGTGATCCTCTTGCCTCAGCCTCCCAAGCAGCTGGGACTACAGGTGCCTGCCACTACACCCAGCTATTTTTAGAGACAGCATCTCGCTCTGGCTCAGGCTGGGCTTGAACTCATGACCTCAAGCAATCCACCTGCCTTGGCCTCCCAGAGCGCTAGGATTACAGATGTGAGCTACCGCGCCAGGCTAAATTGTTCTTTAGACCACATAACCTTCTTACATCCTTCCTTATTATTCCTGCTGCCCAACTCCCTTACTAGGGAGAGCTATCTTAGCCAAATTCCATGCTGCCATCAGCTTTGGTCTGTCCTATGACCTTTCAGGAACATCCTCTCTCTTTCTCCTCTTAATATTGCCCTCACCCTCTACCTGCTGACTAAGTCAGTCCCACAATTTGGAATGTGGAAATCCCTTGTATTGTGAATCACCATACTCTGATATCAATCGAACTAAAGGAACCAAACCATTTCCCCTCTCAAAGACTCTCCTCCCCTGCTGCCCAATAAGGGTTAGAGCCTGTTATTACTCTGTTATCTAAAGGCCTGACAGCACCCCTATTCCTCCTGTCAATAAACTTGATGGATTGATCAGATGGATTGTACAGACTCATGCAAGACCTTTATCTGATTAACCAAGCTGTCCAGCCCATACATCCAGTAGTTCCCAATCCCTGTATCTTACTCTCTTTAATCCCTCCAGGAATGACCTATTTTACTGTTTTAGATCTTAAAGATGCCTCTTTTACTATTCCCTTACACTCTGATTCACAAGATCTATTTGCCTTTACTTGAACTGACTGAGCCTGACACCCGCCTTTCCCGTCAGGTAGCATGGACTGCCCTACCCCAGGGGTCAGCGATAGCCTCCACTTATTAGGACAGGCCTTGGCCTCTGACCTACAGGTCCTAGTTGTGAAGCCATCTACCCCTCTCTAGCGTGTAGATGGCCTGCTTCTCTGTTCCCTCACTGGACAGCTCCCAAGTTCACACTGCTCAGCTTCTTAACTTTTTTTTTTTTTTTTTTTGAGTCAGAGCTTCAAACTGTTGCCCTGAGTAGAGTGCTATGGCTTCACAGCTCACAGCAACCTCCAACTCCTGGGCTTAAGCAATTCTCTTGCCTCAGCCTCCCAAGTAGCTGGTACTACAGGCACCTGCCACAATGCCCGGCTATTTTTTGGTTGTAGTTGTCATTGTTGTTTGGCAGGCCCGGGCTGGATTTGAACCTGCCAACTCTGGTATATGAGGCTAGTGCCTTAGCTGCTTGAGCTACAGGCGCCAAGCCAGGCTTCTTAACTTTTTAATAGAATGGGAGTACAGAAT
This sequence comes from Perodicticus potto, assembly GCA_963574655.1. NCBI lineage: Eukaryota > Metazoa > Chordata > Mammalia > Primates > Lorisidae > Perodicticus > Perodicticus potto. Next base: position 73,329 of record CAUYRH010087388.1, read on the forward strand.
GTCTCCAAAAACATCTCAGCTTTTGTCTACCTCAGTTACCTGTTTAGGTCTCATTTTAACCCCAACACATGATGAATTTTCCATCTTCTATCCAATTTTCCAATTTTCTCTCTTCTATCTTCCCTTCATATGCCAGACAACAAAAAGTACTCCACTCTTGGATGGGCAGGATACTGCCACATTTGGAGCCCAAACTTTGTAAGCTTAGCTAAACCCATTTCTCAGGCTAACCAAGGAAATCTCTCTAAACCATTAGATCCCACCACCCCTATAGACTCTTATTTCTAGGCAGAGTGAGACCCATCGATTCATGAGACTCAACCACTACCCATAGGCACCGCATCCCCAAAGGAAGGGCTCACAGCCTTAACCAGAGCCTTAACTCTAGCTGAAGGACTGTCTGTCAACATATACAGACTCAAAATACACCTTTCAGGCTCAGCGCCTGTGGCTCAAGTGGCTAAGGCACCAGCCACATACACCTGAGCTGGTGGGTTCAAATCCAGCCCAGGCCCGCCAAACAACAATGACGGCTGCAACCAAAAAATAGCCGGGTGTTGTGGCAGGTGCCTGTAGTCCCAGCTACGTGGGAGACGGAGGCAGGAGAATCGCATGAGCCCAGGAGTTAGAGGTTGCTGTGAGCTGTGATACCACGGCACAACTTGAGGCTCTGTTTCAAAAAAAAAATACGCCTTTCCTATCATCCAGTCGCATGCTACCATCTGGGCTGAACAAGGTTTTCTCACAAGCAAGAGTTCACCCATAATCATGCAAACTTCTTTATCAGCTTTTACAAGCCTCAAAGAAACCAAAAGCTGCTGCCTTTATCCATTGTAAAGGCCATCAAAGTTCTGATGATCCACTCACAGTTGGAAACAACAAAGCTGACCTTTATTGTCTCCGGCTGAAAAATGGCTCTCAAACAAAACATCAGTTCTATATCTAACCCTAACCAACCTCTCCCCCACATACTCAACATCAGAGATCCAGACTTTCCAAAACCAAAACCTAACAAAACAGGGACTCTGATATCTTAAAGATGGCTGTTATAGCGTACCTGAGAAACAAGCCCCCTAAATCCTCTAACACATAATTCATTTCACATCAGCCACTGCCCCCTCTCTCCTTCAATTCCTAAAATCCATGGTCACTTGTAAAAATCTTTCCCATCTTCCCTTCGCCATAACTGGAGACTGTAACACCTGCCACATGTTCTCTCTCCGAGGTCCACGACCCCCTCACTTCCTAGGCAGCAGGCCAGAGGTTACATCCCCGGCCAAGTCTGGCAGACTGAAGTCACCCATATGCCCACACATAAACGGCACAAATACTAGTGCTAGGAGACACCTTTGCAGGATGGGTTGAAGCTTTCTTTCCCAACCACTTCTGAAAAGGTGTCCGAAGTCACCCAAATCTTACTAGATCACATCATTCCCCATTTCAGTCTGCCTGTCTCCATCCAGTCAGATAATGGCCCTTCACTTACAAATAAGATCACCCAACAGGTTGTACAGGCCCTAGGTAGTCCCTGGTATTTGCATACTCTATACCAGCCTCCATCGGGAAAAACAGAAGATAAACTCTATTATAAAAACTCCTCTGACTAAACTAAGCCAAGAAATCAGACAATGGGACCTCCTTCTTACCCATTGCACTCATGAGGAAATGGGTACTCCTAGGGCCCCCACCTTTTACAGACCATTCCAAATATATATACTGATGCCCATTCCCACTGATCCCAGCCCATTAGGAAATTATCTGCCCCCGCTAATTGAAACCAGAGCTGAAATCAGAAAACACATACAACACAGCCTTCCAACACCTTAAAAACCCCTTTCCTGGGACTAACCTTGTTACTGGAATTTCTTTCTTCAGTAGGTCCTTGGTTTGGGGGATTCGAAGAATGAACCCACTGACCACGGATCAGTGGTAAGATAGGATTTTATTAGACAGAAAGGAATACAGAAGGAGTAAAAAGTACCGGAGCTTCTAGCAAAGGCAAAGGCCCAAGATAGAAGTCTCCTACATGGGTCCTTTGTCTAGGGTATATATAGTATTGCAGTTTTTGTTTCAGGGAAGGAATTAAGGTGTGTACTCTCTAATCAAGGTGGAGCCACCCAAAACCTTTCAGGCTGCTTTGTTCCTGACCTGGCTGGAGTCCAGAGGGTGTGGCCTGGAAAGGGCAGCCTGTCTGTGCCTAGAGATAGGGTCTGATTTCTGAGCTCACCTGGGCCTAGAGAATGGGGGTCCCTGTCCAGCCCTGAGGAGGGGAACCCTGTATCAATCCTCCCTCTATGAATAGAAGCTCTAATTGCCATTAGGGAGAGGGGTGCTGACTGTTCCAAAGTGCTTCCTGCTGAAGATGGGTGTGACAAAGGGGGGGCAAGAGATTCCTGAGAGGAGGGCGATCCAGGATTCATGGTCAATGGAAATCTGAGTTGAATATTCTACCTTGCGGCAAAATGTCAGGGCGTACTATTCATGAAATTGCCCAGCCTAAGAAACTGGGGGTTTTTGTCCAGCCTTGAATGGGGTAACCCTAGATCAATAGAAGGGGGCTAATAGGGCTTTTCTGAAGGGAGGGTGATCTACAGCAGAATCAGGTCTTGGGCTGGAACACTTTTTACTGCTTGTGGCCTGATGACATCAGTCTCTGGAAGACATCAATCTGATTAGCACATCAGCTGACAGCCAAAGATTGCTTTTAGAGTTTCAAAGTCCAGTAAGGTCATGAAAAATAGAAATAATTAAATCTTAGAAATATAAATAATTAGTTAGCTTAGTTGCCTCCAGGGTTAAGAGGGTACAGCTTCTACAACCTGCAGACAGTGTGGCCATCCCTTGGCCACAGTGTCAATTCCTTTACTACGATAAGCTACAGGTTGTAAAACTGGATCCCACAGGTCAAACTCTTAGGGCAATTCCAGTCTGCTGTGTAACATACAGATTAAATTGTTGTCTGATAGGAAGACTTAAAGCAGGAGCCTGTAAAAGAGCACTTTCCAGCTGTTAGAATGCCACAGTTCCCATTCAAGAGTGACCAGGCCCTTTTTTTGAGCATTTTTTTTTTTTGTAGAGGCAGTCTCACTTTATCACCCATGGTAGAGTGCCATGGTGTCACACAGCTCACAGCAACCTCCAACTCCTGGGCTTAGGCGATTCTCTTGCCTCAGTCTCCCCAGTAGCTGGGACTACAGGTGCCCACCACAATGCCCGGCTATTTTTCTGTTTTGCAGTTTGGCAGAGGCCAGGTTTGACCCCACCACCTTCGGCGCCCTACTCGATGAGCCACAGGCCCCGCCCCTTTTTGAGCATTTTTAATTAAAGAGTACAGTGGTTGGCTCGGCGCCTGTGGCTCAACGGGCTAAGGCGCCAGCCACGTACACCTGAGCTGGCGGGTTCGAATCCAGCCCGGACCTGCCAAACAACAATGACGGCTGCAACCAAAAAGTGGCCGGGTGTTGTGGCGGGCGCCTCTAGTCCCAGCTACTTGGGAGGCGGAGGCAGGAGACTCACTTGAGCCCAGGAATTGGAGGTTGCTGTGAGCTGTGATGCCACGGCACTCTACCCAGAGCAACAGCTTGAGGCTCTGTCTCAAAAAAAAAAAAAAAAAAAAAAGAGTACAGTGGTCTAGCTATTTCACTGTATCCAGGAATCCAGAGTATGTAAAAGCCTGTATTTTTTTTTTTTTTGAAACAGAGTCTCACTTTGTTGCCCTTGATAGAGTGCCATCATAACTCACAGAAATCTCAAACTCTTGGGCTCAAGCAATTCTCCTGCCTCAGTTTCCTGAATAGCTGGGAGTATGGGCACTTGCCACAATTGTCCAGCTATTTTTAGGGACGAGGTCTCGCTCTGGCTCTGGCTGGTTTCAAACCATGAGCTCAGGCAATCCACCTGCCTCTGCCTCCCAAGTGCTAGGATTATGGGCATGAGCCACCTTGCCCGGCCCTAAAGCCTGTAATTCTTTTTTTTTTTTTTTGTCCATTTAAGCATTTTATTTTTCCGTATGTATTCCATCCCTAGAAAAAAAATCTCAGGATTTTCCCTCCTGTGTGTTTTCTTGCTTCTTCATGGTCCATGTTGTCAGCTGAAGGTGTCAGTACAATGAAACCAAACTGGCAGGATGGGAGCAGATTACTCTGCCATTTTTCTAGAGCTTTGAGTTGCACATCAAACCTGGGGTTGATCATCCCCCACTTGTTTAACCTGACTGTTAGGTTCACAACAATCTTCCCATCTGTGATCATTGATGATTTCAAATTCGCCAGTGTAACCATGCTTCATCATCAGTTAGAAACTGGACAGTGACTTTGGAGCATGGCCTTCTAAGAACCTGGTGTTTGCCTCTCTTTTCAGCATTGCTGATGCTCTTAAGAGCCTCAGCCAGAACATTCATGCACACCATTATGGCGGCACAGAAAGATGGTGGAAAGAGGACCAAGCCTATAATTCTTAAGAAGCCTTGAAGATGTCTGAGAGTTGGAGGTTTAGGATGAACCAATATTGGTTCTATTCTTTCTTTGTCCAAGACTCTCTTCCCCTGTGAAAAGTTGGAGACCCAAATAGTGCACTTTGGGCACACATAATTGGGCTTTAACCTCGGAAACTTTGTACCCACAATCAGCTAGAAAGTTTAATAGAGCTTGGGTAGCTTTGTGACATTCCTCTGCATCTGGTGCTCCCCAAAGAATGTCATCTGTACTGAATAAGAGTCGCTGTGGGATATGAGAAACGACTCACATCATGGGCTAAGTCTTGTCCAAGCAAGTGAGGGTTGTCCCTAAATCCCTGAGGCAATCTGGAGCAATTGAGCTTATTTTGCTCTTCCCACCTGTCCCTCGGTGGCCCATACTTCTGGGTTAATTTCTGTCTCTAATAAGGGAAGGCATGATATAGGTTCTTGTCTTATAGTCATATAAATGGTTGTTCCTAGTCTTGTATGTCCCTTCCCAAAAGGGGAAGAGGACTTACAGGCATGATTAGGAAGGTATGAGAGAACACCCAGTTACCAGAATTGCAACTTAAATTGCAGCTGAGAGAAGAATTTGGTAACTGGCTTTCCAAACCCCCCATGTATACAGATTTGGGGGATAGAAGGCCTGAATTAGAGAGGAGTATAGAAAAGGTTACTCTGGGGTCCAGAAGAAATTCTGTCACCCGGCCTCCCACTATGAGGCAGACCCAGGGCTCTTGAGGGGTGATGACACAAGCTGGAGCCATGAGAAACTGCCCTGGGCACCCTCAGTCCAGTTTGGGGCCTGATGGGGTCACTGTCCCAGGAGGCCTTAGCCTCTGGGGACAGGATGCCCTCCAGTGGTCACCCTTGCATTCTGGACAGGGGCCTGGTGGCTTGCCGGGCAGGTAGTGCTGCCTGGGGCAATCTTTGTGAAAGGGGCCAGTCTGGCCACAATGGAAGCACTTAGCTCCTCTGGCTTCTTTCTGCCCCTCAGTGGTGCCTGTTTGTCAGAGTGCCATTACTAGAGCTGTCTTTTTTTTTTTTTTTTTTTTTTTTGTAGTTTTTGGCCAGAGCTGGGTTTGAACCCGCCACCTCCAGCATATGGGGCTGGCACCGTACCCCTTTGAGTCACAGACGCCGCCCTAGCTGTCTTTCTTTTTTCTCCTCTTCCTCTTGATTTGGATCATAGAAGACTGCTGTGGCTATTTGATGAAGATTCTGCAGGTTATGATTGGGCCCTAGAGCCAATTTCTGGAGTTTTCTTTGCATGCCTGGGCAGTTTGAATGATAAATGTATCTTTTAAAATAATTTGGCTCTCTAAGGAGTCAGGTGTCAACTGAGTGTGTTTTCTCATTGCTTCCCTAAGATGCTCAAGAAAGTCTGAGGGACTTTTATTTTTCTTCTAGTAAATAGTAGACAACTTAGAATAATTCACAAGCTAGGCTGGGTTTGAACCCGCCAGCCTCTGTGTATGTGGCCGGCGCCCTACCCACTGAGCTCTGGGCACCACCCCTTCTTCCCTTATTGGTTCCAATGTCCTTTACATTTCTTTGTGCCCATGTGCACCAATTGTTTAGCTCCCAATTATTAGAGAATCCATGTGGTGTTTGTTTTCCTCCAGAGATACTTTGCTTATCATTATGGTCCAAATGTTTCGTAGGTTACATGTTATATCATTGTCTCTAACTTCTTCTAAATTCCTCAATCCTGTTGTCACAGTAACCCACATCCCATAATGAGCTACAGAAGGGAGGCTTTCAATGAAATTCCATTGCCTATAACAAAGGAGGGGTCAACTATATTCCCCTACCCTCTGAGGCCAGATCTGGCCCACTGTTTGTTTTTATAAATAAAGTTTTATTGGAACACAACCATGCTCACTTATTTACCTATTGCTGTTGGCTGCTTTTATGCCACAATGGTAAGTTTGGTCCTTGTGACAGAGACCACATGACCTGCGAAGTTTAAAATTTTTATCATATTATCTAGTCCTTTTCAGAAAATATTTTCTGCCTACTGACTTGCAACATCGTCCAGTGAGTTGCTGTTTCCAGAGTCCAGGCAACTGGCAGGAGAAGCTTTCATTCCCACCTCTTCTCAGAGGGCAGTGAACGTCTCTGGGTAAGAAATATGAGTTTCCCAAAGGGACTATAGCCCAAAGCAACTGTCTGGTAACAAAGGTGAGCCATTCTCTGAAGCCCTCTAGTTTGACTAACAGGTTATTTACCATCAACATGGTTATTTTGAGGATATTTCATTTAAACATGATCCTTCTAGGGTCAGTGCCTGTAGCTCAGTGGTTAGGGCACTGCCTACATGCACTGAGGCTGGCAAGTTTGAGTCTAGCCCAGGCCTGCTAAAAAACTGCAACAAAAAAATACCCAGGCATTGTGGTGGCGCCTGTAGTCACAGCTACTTGGGAGGCTGAGGCAAGAGAATCGCTTAAGCCCATGAGTTTGAGGTTGCTGTGATATGTGATGCCATGGCACTCTACCCAGGGTGACAGCTTGAGACTTTGTGTCAAAATAAATAAATAAATAAATAAAAATAAACATGTTCCTTTGAGCTGTGTGTCTAAGTTACTGAGAAGAGCACAAACAGGGTAGAATCATGACCACAGCATGCTCTAGAGCAGTGGTTCTCAACCTTCCTAATGCCGTGGCCCTTTAATACAGTTCCTGTGGGTCGCGACCCCCCAGGTTGAGAACTGCTGCTCTAGAGGCTTTTCTCTGTGTTAGGCGCTTTCAAACTTTAAACTTCTCAAAATAATGTTGCCAAGGGAAGAAGCCAAACAAAAATAAAGAGTACATCCTCTATGATTCTGTTTGTGAAAAATTCTAGAAAATGTGAACTAATCTCTCATGACAGGTCATTGTTTGCTTGAGTACGGGGATGGCAGGATGGAAGGGTCACACAGGAGAAGAAGGAATCTTCTGGGGTGATGGGGATGTTTTTTTCCTCGACTGTTACAGTGGTTACATCAGTTATCCCCTTGTCAAAAACCCTTCAAATTGCTGCGCAAGGTGGCTCATGCTTGTACTTCAGGAGGCCCAGGTGGGTTTGAGCTCAGGAGTTTGAGATCAGCCTGAGCAAAAGTGAGACCCCTATCTCTACTAAAAATAGAAAAAAAATTAGCCAGACATTGTAGCAGGTGCCTGTAGTCCCAGCTATTTGGGAGGCTGGGGCAAGAAGATCGCTTGAGCCCAGGAGTTTGAGGTTGCTGTGAGCTGTGACGCCACACACTATGATGCCACCGCACTCTATCCAGGGTGACAGAGTGAGACTCTGTTTCAAAAACTAAAAACTCTTCAAATTGCCCATGTAAGTATGTGCAGTTTATTACGCGTCATCTATGCTGCAGTGAAATTCTAAAGCAGCACAGCAGTCTTTATATGGGGGTTCTTCTAGACAGACATGGATGGACATAAGATGAAAGAGAAGCAGCTGTGATTGATGGTGAGGTGGGGGTTAGGGCAGAGTCGGGAGAACTGCTTGGCTTCTGGGGGCTTCCATGAAATCACTGGGGGTCTATAACTCTGTTCTTTTCTTTTCTTGAGACAGAGGCTTGGGCTGTCACCCTGGGTAGAGTGCAGTGGCATCATAGCTCACAGCAACCTCCAACTTGGGCTCACAGGGATCCTCTGGCCTTAGCTTTTCTATTTTTAGTAGAGACGGAGTTTCGCTTAACAGAGTCTCACTTTTGCTTTGGCTGGTCTCGAACTCGTGAGCTCAAGCAATCTACCCACCTCGGCCTCCCAGAGTGCTGGGATTACAGGCGTGAGCCACGGAGCCCGGGAAGCACTGAGTTTTCAAGGGGTGTGCCATAGACACACTGTTGTGCCATGAGAGAATCTTAGGTGTCCCATGAAAAAAATTTAAAGACCATTAATTAAATTATTTTCAAGAGAAGTTCAAAGCATGGTAAGTATATTCTTTTTTTACTCATAATTTTAGTGAGCATTTAACATAATTTAAGTGAGCCACAGAAGTTTAACTATAGGTTCAATGCGCCGTGAGATAAAAAAGGTTAAAAACACAGTTCTATAGGTCTCTTATGAAGGTGTGGCAGTATGCAGAATTTCTATTATAAGTACACTACTGTATTTAAACGAACATGCATTTCTTGGTAGAAGGAAATATTAGTGCTCTCTTTTTTTTTATTCAGTGTTACGGTGTCTAGAATTATTCTTTCACAGATTTAATTATTCAACAGATATTTATTAAGTGCAAATATGTACCATGCAGTGTTCCGGGGATTAAACAGAAAACATGGCAGGGCTATCCTCACCCGTGGATCTTCTTTCTCACCATCTGCAGGAGCTGCTCCTCCCACCCCAACCTCAGGCTCCAGCGTTTTCCCAAGGATTGTCCTAACGACCTAGCCAACAGCTCAAGTGGTTCCCCAAGGATCCTCTCTAACGCCCCACCCAACACATTGAAGCGCTTCCGACCCTTTGGCTCCCTCTAGCGGCGACTCCGCCCCTGCGCAGCTCATTCCCAGGGAGCAGAATCCGCACATCCCTTCCCTACAGGGCGAGTGTGGCCGAAGGCTTCCCAGGAATTGTCCCCGCCAGAGGACAGGATAGCCTGACCCCAGTGATGGGTCAGGGGGAGGTCGCTTCCCTTCCCTCGTCCCAAGGCACCGCCGAGGGTCACTCCAGGCCCTCTGCCCCTACTCGTCCCTCTGCGCGGCCCCCTCCCCGGTATGCTCAGAGAGCCTTTCCCGTAAGGTCACCACTCAGGTCACCGTCTGAAGGTGACCTTCGGGGACTCCAACCCACAGTGCCACCTCCGCTTCTGGTGTCCATTAGCTCCTCGCCCAGCTGGGATCCGGCTTCCGCCTCAGCCTGGTAATGGTCTCCTGTGTCGGAGATCCACCCGCAGGGTCCCCCACCCCCAGCCACCCCACTTTACCTCTTGACAGGCAGCCTTTGAGAATGGGTTTTTCTCTTTCCCTGAAATGTCCCCTGTCTTCGGGTTCTGAGACACCACTTTGTCGTGCCACCTTCCACCCTGAACCCTGGCCTTGCCTCCTTCAATCTTTGACGCTTCCTTCTCAGGCATCTGGGGTCCTTTCTGCTTCTCAAGGGGTGGCATTTCCTGAGCACGCCCCTTTCCGCGGCATCAGCCATCCTTTCTGACTTAGAAACTGCAAAGAGATATCTCTACCATTGGCTTCTTTCTTAAACCTATATAGGTACACATCTCTCATCCATCCTCCTGTCCAGCCAACAAATATTTTCAGAATACGTACTCTGTGCCCTGGGCCAGGTGCTAAGGAGAGAGTGGTGAACAAATATAGTGCCCACACCACGTATACCCAACGTATACCCAATGCTGGGCTGTTCCCTAGGCTCCCTGACTGAACACGTCAAAACCAAACTCCCTGGCTCAGCGGCTAGGGCGCCAGCCACATACACCGGAGCTGGCAGGTTTGAATATAACCCGGGCCAACTACAACCAAAAAATAGCTGAGTGTTGTGGTAGGCACCTGTAGTCCCAGCTACTTGGGAGGCTGAGGCAAGAAAATTGCCTAAGCCCAAGAGTTTGAGGTTGCTGTGAGCTGTGACGCCACGGCACTCTACCCAGGCCTATGTCTCGCTCTACATAGTGAGACTCTGTTAAAAAAAAAAAACAAACAAAACCAACTGTGGTAAGCAATGGGACCACATAACTCTATCTTTTCTCTATAATCATAATAATGGATGCCCGTCAGCCTCCAAAAGTGCATAGTGCGGCTGCCAACCTCCAGGTCACCAGCAAGAGCCTATTGGGGAACAAACTTTTTAATTCCCCTTGGCCGCAAAAGAAAGGAGCTAAAGGGAATGTTAGAAGGTTTCTGAACCCATTCTGTTGCACCCAGAGGTCCTGGGGTCCCCAGCAATAGTTCCGACCCCACAGCACTGAAGGGCCTTCTGAAAAACGTGCTCTCCCAGCTCTTACTATCTGCTCTTGTCTTCCTCTCTCTCCTTGTAGTTTGTGTGCTTTGTTTGAATATTGGTGAAGGATTGTTTTATATATTTAGTTAAATTTGTACTGCTTCTTTCTGGTATTTTTCAGATGTTGTAAGTGCGTTTCTAAAAAGTCTTTTTCAGCTCAGTGCCTGTAGCTCAGCAGCTAAGGCGCCAGCCACATGCACTGGAGCTGTCAGGTTCGAATCCAGCCCAGGCCTTCCAAACAACAATGACAACTACAACCAAATAATAGCCGGGCGTTGTGGTGGGCACTTGTGGTCCCAGCTACTTGGGAGGCTGAGGCAAGAGAATCGTTTAAAGCCCAAGAGTTTGAGGTTGCTGTGAGCTGTGACACCATGGCACTCTACCAAGGGCGACATAGTAAGTGACTCTATCTCAAAAAAAATAACAACTCCCTGTGGCTGCCTCCACCTTGACCCCCAGGTACCCTCTGGGATCCCCTCCCAAGGCTAGTAGCAGTCCACTAAGTATGCCAAGTCAGAAACGTGGGGGCTGTACTCCTCTTTGTCACTCTCCCAGAAAGAAATGGTTAATGTCCACCACTCCTCAACCACATCACCCTCCCTACGTCCCTTTTCTTCCTTTCCTGGCTGTGCTCTGTGCCCCCAAGGCTGGTTATAGGAAACTCAGGTGGTGTCCCTTGGCCTCCCTTGCTTTCAGGCACCCTGTTAGGTTTGGCAATGGGAGGGCCCCACAGGAGATCGGAGGGTGGGAGGAGAGTGGGAGATGTTTGTCCTTCCCCTCCCCACAGCTAGCCCAGCTGCCCCGTGGATCTGGCAGGGCAACTTCACCAGTCCTGCCTAACTCTCAGCAAATCACCCCTTAATGAAGTTATCTCTAGTTATATTCTTTTGAGTGTGACATCTTGCTGGAAACTTGACTCACCAGCTTCCTAGTGTCTATAGGATAAGTTCCATACTACCTGCTCTTTTGGGATTACTGCACATGCTTACTTCCCCTGTCTTGTTACCAGGACTTCGGGTGTGTAGTCCTTCTTTTGTGGGGCATAAGTTTAATAGATTTTCTAAGAGAAAGGCTTCACTGTCTGTTCATTCAAAAAATAGCTTAAAATTGGCTCGACGCCTGTAGCACAGTAGTTACGCACCGGCCACATGCACTGAGGCTGGCCGGTTCGAACCCGGCCCAGGACAGCTAAACAACAATGACAACTACAACAAAAAAAATAGCCTGACAGGCAATGGGGAGTTGTATTACTACCTAAGAATAGTCAACAGTCTTTTGATGCAAGCTACAGAAACCCAATTCAAACTAAGTTAAGCAAAAATACTGGCTCACACAACTGGAAAGTCTAAAGCTTCCCCTCCTGTAAGATCCAAAGGCTCTGATACTGTCATCAGTACCTGGTTGCTCTGGCTATGCTTTCTTGTCTCATCTTGGCTCTCAGGCAGCCTTTTCTTCATCATGGTCTTGAGCCATTCTAGACCAGTATCCACTCAGATTCAAGTCTAGTAGAAAACAGATTCCTCCACAAATATGGTAAGTCCTTATGGTCCTTGGCCCAGGTCTCATTGATCCCCAGTGGATCACATGCTCATCACTGCACCAATCAGCTTACTCACCCAAGGAGCAGAATGTCTTTTGTCTCTACATTACTTTGGGCTGTTTCCCAAAGAAAGTCAGGTTGAGGTTTAGAAGAAGGGGGAGGATGTGCTGGACAAACTGCCAACAGATGCCCACTGCCTTTCCTCTCCGGTTAGTTATGAGGATGGACTGAGAAGGGCTTAGCTGGGGGGAATGGAGTCCGATGGGCTTTCCCATCAATATGTGACCTCATTCCTCCACTCCCTGAAATCAGATGACATCAGGTGCCAGGGGTGCAGGTCCCACGCTCCTGCACCATCCCACCCCCCGGGCATACTCCAACTGGGATCCTCCCAGACTCCAAATCTTAGCAAGGTCAACATAGGACACATGTCCTATGTGTGACTCATTGATTTTATTCCCACTTCCTACAAAAACTTAGATCATACTAATAAGGAGGCCTCCTGCGACTTTATTTTTCTCACTTAGTTGTGTCAGAGACAACTTTCCATAGCAATTTATATAAATCTACCTCATTATCTTAGTGGCTCAATATTCCAGGTTCGGATGAACTGTAATTTATGTAACTGGTCCCTTCTTTAACTCGTGTTTTTTCTTTTTAGGAACAGTCTCAAGGTGTCGCCCTGGGTAGAGTGCCGTGGCATTATTATCACAGCAACCTCAAACTCTTGGGCTCAAGCGATCCTCTTGCCTCAGTTTTTCTATTTTTAGTACAGACGGGTGTCTTGCTTTTTCCAACCCGGGAACTCAAGCAATCCTCCTGCCTCAGCCTCTCAGAGTGCTGGGATTACAGGCGTGAGCCACTGCACCCAGCACCTTTAACTGGTCTATTGCCAGTTGTTCCCCAGCATCCAGTATCTCCTGCTTCTCTAATAGCTGAACCCTCATGTCTTAGTTGGCGACATAACGTTCAGAATGAAGACTGCCTGTTGCAGCCTCCCTACTTGTGTGATTTTCTGCCCAATGGGATCTTAGAGGAAAAGGACATGCCCCCCCACAAGTATCTCCCACCCCCAAGCTAGGATGTCACTGTGGGAGTGAGATATCCTTGGCCCATGCAGATGAAGACAATACTGCAAGGACAGAAGGAGCTACCTGGCCTATTACAGTTTGGCAGTTCATGACAACAGTCCAAAGACCAAGTTCATGACGACAGTCCAAAGACCACATTCACCAATAACCAGTAGCGATTCCCAAGGGCTAAGATGGGCAAGTGGAAAGAACTTGTCCTGTGCTATGCTCCCTGACCTCGGACACTCACAATTTCTGCTGTTTCTGCTGCACGTTGCCCCAACTGTTGTTTACCTAAGACCTTCTTTAGATTTGGCTCACTTGGAAAGTAAAACTTACATTTATTAAGAAAACTTAAAATGGCCGGGTGTTGTGGCGAGCGCCTGTAGTCCCAGCTACTTGGGAGGCAGAGGCAGGAGACTCGCTTGAGCCCAGGAATTGGAGGTTGCTGTGAGCTGTGATGCCACAGCACTCTATCCAAGGTGACAGCTTGAGGCTGTCTCAAAAAAAAAAAAAAGAAAACTTAATTGTCTCACGTCTGTAATCCTAGCACTCTGGGAGGCTAAGGTGGGTGGATTGCCTGAGCTCAGGAGTTTGAGACCAGCCTGAGCAAGAGTGAGACCCTGTCTCTAAAAATAGCCAGGTATGATGGACGCCTGTAGTCCCAGCTCTCAGAGGCCAAGGCAAAAGGATCACTTGAGCCCAAAAGTTTGAGGTTACTGTGAGCTATGATGACATAGCACTCAATCCCAGGGGGTCTGAGTGAGACTTTTGTCTCAAAAAAACAAAAACAAACTGGGCACAGTGGCTCATGCCTGTATTCCTAGCACTCGGGGAGGTCCAAGAGTTTAAGGTTACTGAGACTACACGGCACTCTACCGAGGGTGACAAAGTAAGACTCTGTCTCAAAAAAAAAAAAGAAAAGAAAAGAAACTTTAGCCAGCCATTGTGACAGGTGCCTATAGTCCCAGTTACTCAGGAGGCTGTGGCAGGAGGATTTCTTGAATCCAGGAGTTGGAGGTTGCTGTGAACAGGCTAACACCATGGCATTCTAGCCTAACACAACAGAAACTCTATCTAAAAAAAATAATAAAGTTCGCCATCCCTATTAAAATACTAACATCTTACTTTCAAGACTTGGAAAAAATGATTCTGTACTTTGTATAGAACCAGAAAAAACCGTGTATAGCTAAGGCAGTTCTTAGAAATAAAAACAAAGCCAGGGCTATCACCATACCAGATTTTAGGCTGTATAACAAGGTCATAGTGGTCAAGACAGTATGATACTGGCACAAAAATAGAGACATAGATACTTGGAATTGTATAGAAAACCTGGAAATGAAAATAACAACTTACAGCCACCTAATCTTTGATAAACCAGAGCGTTCACTGAGGGAAAGACTCCCTGTTGAATAAATGGTGCTGGGAGAATTGGATATCCGTATGTAAAACTGGATCCGCACCTTTCTCCACTCACAAAAATTGATTCAAGGGGCGGCGCCTGTGGTTCAGCGAGTAGGGCGCTGGCCCCATATACCGAAGGTGGCGGGTTCAAACCCGGCCTGGGCCAAACTGCAAAAACAGAAAAATAGCCGGGTGTTGTGGCGGGAGCCTATAGTTCCAGCTACTTGGGAGGCTGAAGCAAGAGAATCACCTAAGCCCAGGAGTTGGAGGTTGCTGTGAGCTGTGTGACGCCACGGAACTCTACCGAGGGCAATAAAGTGAGAATCTGTCTCAAAAGAAAAATTGATTCAAGATGGATAAAGGACTTAAATTTAAGGATTTTAAACAATAAAAATCCTCAAAGAAAGAACTGGAAAAATACTGGAAGATATTGGCCTGGGGAAAGACTTTATGAGGAAGACTGCCATGGCAATAGCAACAACAGCAATAATAAACAAATGGGAGTTAATTAAACTGAAAAGCTTCTGTACAGCCAAGGAGACAACTACCAAAGCAAATAGACAACCTACCCAATGGGAAAAGATATTTGTATATTTTGAATCAGACAAAAGTTTAATAAGCAAGATCTATACAGAACTTTAATTAATCTATAAGAAAAAACCAATAATCCCATACATCAATGGGGGAGAGAGATGAATAGAATCTTCTCTAAAGACAGACGAATGGCCAGTAAACACATGAAAAAATGTTCATCATCCCTAATTATTCGAGAAATGCAAATTAAAACCACCCTGAGATATCACCTAACCCCAGTGAGAATGGCCTGTATAACAAAATCTCAAAATTGCAGATGTTGGTGTGGATGTGGAGAGAAAGGAACATTTTTATACTGCTGGTGGGACTGCAAACTAATACAACCTTTTTGGGGTTTTTGTTTTTTTTTTTTTGAGACAGAGCCTCAAGCTGTCACCCTGGATAGAGTGCTGTGGCATCACAGCTCACAGCAACCTCCAATTCCTGGGTTCAAGCGAGTCTCTTGCCTCTGCCTCCCAAGTAGCTGGGACTACAGGCGCCCGTCACAATGCCCGGCCATTTTTTTTGGTTGTAGCTGTCATTGTTGTTTGGCAGGCTGGATTCAAACCCACCAGCTCAGGTGTATGTGGCTGGTGCCTTAGCCCATTGAGCCACAGGCGCTGAGCCAAATAATACAACTTTTTTGGAAGAAAGTATGAAGAAACCTCAAAGAACTCAACCTAGACCTCCCGTTTGATCCTGCAATCCCATTACTGAGCATCTATCCAGAAGAAAAAAAAAAAAACAAAAAACAACTTTTATTGTAAAGACACTTGTACTAGGCTGTTTATTGCAGCCCAATTTACAATTGCTAAAATGTGGAAACAGCCTAAATGTCCTTCAACTCAGCAATGGATTGGTAAACTATGGTATACGTATACCATGGAATATTACTCAGCCATCAAAAAGTGGAGATTTTGCAGCATTTGTACTAACTTGGATGGAGGTGGAACACATTATTCTTAGTGAAACATCACAAGAATGGAGAA
>CAUYRH010087389.1:0-11664 GCA_963574655.1 Perodicticus potto
TAGTAAATGAGAAAATATCATGAATGTTATATTAATCAGGTTGATAAAAATATCTCTGATTGTATGTGAAGCCCACACACTGTACTCCAAGACTGAATTATTGTACACAGTTATGACTCAATAAAAAATAATTAAAAAAAAAGAAAATAATTTTTTTTTTTACAACAGAATCAAAAAGAATAAAATACTTGGGAATCAACTTTGCCAAAGAGGAAAAAGATTGAAACGTACAAAGCATTGCTAAAACAAATTGTAAAAGACACGAATAAATTAAAAGATATTTTATATTCACAGTTGGACAATATTTATAAGATGGTAATACTATCCAAAGTGATCTATAGATTCACTATCAAAATCCCAATGGAATTTTTTTGCAGAAATATAAAAATCTCATCTTAAAATTTGTATGGAAATTCAAGGAACTTTGAATAGCTTAAATAGTCTTGAAAAAGAAGAAAGACATTAGAAGACCTACATGTTCTGATTTTAAAACTTGTTACAAACCTACAATAATCAAGAGTGTGGTACTGGTATAAGGACTGACATACAAATCTATGGAATAGAATAGAGAGCTTATTGATACCTTTTGTAGCAACCTGGATGGAACTGGAGACTGTTGTTTTAAGTGAACTGATGCAAGAGTGGAAAACCAAATACCACCCATAGTCACTATTAAATTGGAACTAATTATCAACACCTATGTGTACATTTGGTAGTAAAACTCAACAGAAAGCAGCTGGGAGGGGGCCATAGAAGAAGGACAAATTCACATCTAATCGGTACAATGCACACAATCTGGGTGATAAGCATGCTTATTACTTTGACTCAAACTGTACAAAAGCAAATCATGTAAACAAAACATTTGTACCCCCATAATATTATGAAATAAAGAATGAAAGAATAGAGAGTCTGGAAACGAATATTCAACCAAATATATATAGTCAAATGATATCAATAAGGGTGCCAGAACCCTAGTGGGGAAAGGACAATCCTCCCAAAAAATATTGCTCAGTAACCTCAATAGTCACATGTGAAAGAATGAAGTTGGATTCTTAACATGTACCATGTATAATAATTAACTCAAAGTAGATCAAAGACCTAAGTATAAGAACAAAAATCATAAAACTTGTAGAAGAACATAGGTGAGCAAATGTTCATAACATTGGATTTCTTGTATGTGATTCCAAAAGCATGGGCAACAAAACAAAAATTATATAAATTGGACTTCATCAAAGTTAAAGAAAAGCTTTTATGCATCAAAAGACACTGTTAAGAGGTGAAAAGACAACCCACAACATGGAAGAAAATAAATATTTGCAAATCATGTATCTGATAATAAATTAATATGCAGAATGTGTAAAAAATTCCTACAACTGAACAACCAAAACAACCCAATTTGAAATTAGGCAAAGGACTTGAATAGACATTTCTCCAGATAAAATATATAAATGGCCAATAAGCACATGAAATATTCTCAACATCACTAATAATTATGGAAATGCAAATCAAAATCATAATGAGATACCACTTCATATTCATTAAGATGGCAATTATTTTTTCAAGAAAAGGAAAATAAATGTTGGCAAGGATATGAAGAAATTGGAATCTTTGTGAATTGCTGGTGGCAATGTAAAATAGTACAGCAACTTTGAAAATCACCGTGACAGTTCCTCAGAAAGTTAAACATAGAATTACCCTATGCTACAACAATTCCATTTCTAAGTATATACGCAAAGAATTAAAATGGGGGACCTGAAAAAAATTTTTTTCACCAATATTCATAATAGCATTATTCTCAATAGTTAAAAGATGGAAACATCTCAAATGTCCATTGATGGGTGAATAAATAAACAAAATATGGTATGTACATTCAGTGGAACGTTAGCCTTAAAAAAACGACAAAACACTGATACAAGCTACAATGTGTATCGACGTTGAAAATATTACACTAAGTGAAATAAGCCAGACATAAAGGGAAAGTACTGTATGATTACATCTATATAAGATGCCTGCAGTAGGTAAATTCACGGTGAAATCGTAATAGAAGATACCAGGGGCTGGGTAGAGGGGACAGAGAAGAGTTTTTATTTAACCTGTACAAGTTTCTGACTGAGGCAATGTAAAATTCTGGAAATGGATAGTAGTTGTGGTTGCACATCACAGTGAATGGGCTTAGTGCCATTGACTTTATACTTAAACATGATCAAAATGATAGATTTTGCATTATGTGTATTTTACCACAATAAAAAATTCAAAGAAAGATAGCATATAACAGTATCTGTGAACTATGATTATAATATGTTTTTGTTTAACTTTTTGGTTTTAAAGAAATATAGGCTCAGAAGAAGTTTTAAAATGAGTAAAAAGAAGTATCATGTACCCTTCACCTAGTTTCTTTCTATGATTTTTTTTTGTAACTATAGTACAACATTAAAACTAAGAGATCGCTATCGTTACTTTGAGTCTCAATAGCTATATGCCATCTTAGCATCCACACAAATTTGTGTAACTACCAGCAAATCAAAATACAGAATGTTCCAGTACCACAAAAATCTTCCTGTGGTACCCACTATAGTCATGCTCACTAAGCTTCCCATCCCCATTGCTAGCCATTGACAACCACAAATCTTCTTTGTATTCATATAATCTCTTTTTGAAATTTGAGAATACCTTATGAATAGAATTATATAGCATGTGTCATTTGGAAATTGGCTTTTTCTCACCATAATGCCCTGGATATCTATGTAAGTTGTACATATCAATAGTTTGTTCCTTTTGTTGACAAGACGTATTCCATGGAATGAATGCACCAGTTTGTTTAACCATTCATTTTTTTAGCAACATTTAACAGTTCACCTTCTGATGGTTTCCAATTTGGGGCTCCTACAGAAAATGCAGCCTTTTACTTTCAATCCACCTTTATTATTGTCTTTGAAAGGAAATTGTTATGGGAGGCTTATAAATTGGTCTACCATTTTATGTTTTTTTTTTCTTTTTTCTGTCTTCCTGTGGGTTACATGAACATTTTTTAGAATTCTGCTTTCATTTATTTATAGTATATCTTATCACACCTCTTTTTGTAAGGGTTTGAAGTGATTTCTCTAGGCATTATGTTATGCATACACATGATTTATCATAGCCTACTAATCTGGACATGTTGCCAGTTTATGTAAACTGTATAAGTCTACCTTACTTTAACTTCCTTTGACATTTCGTGTTCATAATATAATTGCCTTAACTATTTTCTCTATTATCAAACATTGTTACAATTTTACTGCAATCATCACACATAATTTAGAAAACTCAAGAGAGGAAATGTCTATGGTACTCACTCATATTTATGGTTTCAATTGTTATTTATTCTTTCATGATGTTTCTATTAATAGATTGCTTTATTTACCATTCACTTTCTGTTTCAATAATTTTATTTAACCATAGGAGGGTATTTTTATAGGTGACACATTCTCTTAACTATCCTTCCTCTCTTAATGTCTTGATTTTTCTTTCATGCCTGAGGGATATTTTTGCTGGATATAGAATTTCAAGTTGACAGCTGTTTTCTTTCAACACATGCAAATTATTGTGTCACTTTCTCCTATTCATTTCTGATGAGAAATCTGCTGTCATTTGAATTATTTTCCCCCTATAGATAAGGTACCATTTCTCTCTCACTGCTTTCAAAACTGTTTATCTCTATCTTTCAGAAATTTGATTATAAGGAAGCTTGTTGTGCATTTCTTTGGATTTATCCTAACTGAAATCATGCAATTTCTTAGATCTACATTAAAATCAATTTCCAAATGCTATGGTCTGAATGTGTCTCTCAAAATTTATGTATTGAGAAGTTACTCCCCAGTGTAACAGTATTGGTAGGGGAGGCCTTTTGAGAGGTATTTAGGACTCTGTTCTTATGAATGGATTAATGTTCATGTAACATGGTCTTAAGGGAGTGGGTTTACTCTTGTGTCCTGCCTTCTGCCATCAGAGGATGCAGTAGGAAAGTCAATACCAGATCTGGTGACTTGATCTTGGACTTCCTAGCCTCTAGAACTGTGAGAAATAAATTATTCTTTATATCCAGTGTCAGGTATTCTGGAGCACAAAACAGACTAAGGTACCAAATTTGGGAAGTTTTATTTATTACATTGAACACTCATTTCAGCCCCTCCCTCTGTTTCTTTTTCTTTTCTTTTTTTTTACTGAGACTCTATTGACAGAAATAATTACATATGCTTTTTATATCCTACAGATTCCAAAGTCTTTGTTAATTTTATTCCAGCTATTTTCTCCTTATTGTTCAGATTGTGTAATTTCTGTTATTCTGTTTTCCATTTTACCATTGATTCTTTCCTCTGTCCACATTATTCTGCTGTTGAGCTTATACATTGTGTTTTTTAATTTGGTTGCTATATTATTTAGTTCCAAACTTTGTTTGGTTCTTCTTTATTTCTTCCATTTAATTGCTGAGATTTGATTCTCTTTCATGAGTTTCAACTGTGTTTTTAATTGCTCACTAAGCACTTTATACATTGCTACTTTAAAATCCTTGTGAGATAATTCTAACTTCTGTGTCTGTTGTGGTTCAAGATGAGATGAAATTTTCCTTGTTCTTAGTGTGACAATTGATTTTTACTATATCCTGGGCATCCTTGATATTATATTATGAGATTCTAGATCTTATTTAAATCTTCTCTTTAGGCAAGACTCCTTTGGCTCCAGACAGACAGAGGAAGAGGGTCTCCCTTTTCTTGGCAGGTGGAGTGAAAGTCCAGGTTCTCTCCTGGCCTCCTTTACCACCCCAAAGGTGGGAGAAACTCCTGGTTACTTTCAACTGGTGATGAGAATTCTAATACCATGCATTTCCTCAGGTCTCAACGTTCCTAGGTAGTTGCCTTTTTCTCTTTACTTGTCAGTCTTATGTTTGTCCTAGTATATAACGTCCAGAGATTTTTACCATAATTAGTTGGAAGACTAGAGATAAGTGTATCTTAATTCTTTGAAACAGAAAAACAAGTGCTGATTTGTTTTTATAAAACACACATACATATACATAGACATATATACATACATCTTCTTTATACTCCACACACACACACTCACAAAAAAAAAAAAAACCTAGTCACCATTATCTAGATTACAGAGAAGATAGTAGCTTAAGACTAATGGTCTCAATAAATCCATTAATCTCCTATTAGCAAGAGAAAAGTGGGGGCGAGAATGAGAAAAAGGGAGGGGTAGAGAGAGAGCAAGCGCGTGTGTGAGCACAAGTGCAAGTGAGTGCAAGAAGCAAGCATCTTTCTGTTGTATGATCTGGGTAGATGGCCAGTTTTAGATGATTTCAGGCAAAACCATGATTTTACTCACAATTCTAGATATTTTGTTCCTACCATGGGATGATTTTCTCAGCATTCTGTTTTAAATAGTTAACTTATTTACCCATACATTCTTTAACAAAAAGTATCTCGTGTACATTGGACGTTGAGCCGACATATTGATACAGAAGCAAATAAAGCTTCCTGGAGGTTATTATGATCTAGAGTAGCAGTTCTCACACTGCAGGGCATGAGAATCATGTGGAAGCTTGGTTAAACACAGAATTCTGGACTGGACCCTATACCTTGATTTTCTGATTCAGTACCTGAGATTGAGCCCAAGAATTTGCATTTCTAACATGTTTTCTGGTGGTGCTTTTGCTGCTATTCCCTAAACCACATTTTCAGAACCACTGTCTAAAGCAATGATAATCAGATGTCATTGTGCCTAAGAATGACTTAAAACACTGTTTATATAATGATTTCCTAAATTCAAATTCTGAATATTCTAATTTAGTAAGTCTGTAGTGAGAAACAAGGATCTCACTTAAAAGCATCCCAGATGAAGCCTTTGCACACAGCTTGAGGACCACGCATTGACCAATACTGAAAATATTGACCTAATGACACAGGCTCAGGGATAGAATAAATAATCATATAAACATTCTTTCATTTTAAATATAATAAGAGCCAAAAGAAGTTCAGGTGCTTTGAGAGTTGAGTGCAAAGGAGAGACTATTTGAATTATTTTGGAGAAAGCAGCTTACACAAGCAAGATGAATAATCAACTCTTTTTCACACTTGGCCAAGAAAAGAAATACAAAGTGAAATAAATTCTTCCATTTTTATAAATTTTGCATTGACTCTGTGGCAGCCTATTACATGGTTAAGAGTTGGAGCTCTGCAGTCTAAATATCACTCTCTAGTTCCACCAGTTTACTAGCTATATGAACTTGGGCGAGCTGCTTAGCATTTCTCAGCCTTATTTTTTGTGTAAAAAAATTAATTATGAAATAGAAAAATAAGACCTCATAACTAGACAGCTCTATGAAGATTAAATGTGTTTATACATGTAAAACACTTAACACTGATGCCTAGTGGGTAGAACCAGCTCAGCTCAGTAAATGTGAGCTATTATCACCATAAGCAGATTGGACGGGAGCAGCATCGTGTTAAGTGCTCACCCAGAAGCTGTTCTGGGGAGTACTCTGGCAGTCATTTAAAACTCTGGCATTACATCTGTCATATTTAGAAATAACATCTTCTCTAATGTACAATATTCAGAGAGGGAGTCCAGAGGGCTTTCCGGTGGTCAGCTTCATTGTTAAGCCAAGAGCTATGGATAGGTAGGGCCTATAGATACTTTTAAGTTTCCCAGAGCTTTGTCTGCACAAGGTTACTTCTATGATTTCCTGGTTTTTTCTTTGCAGTGCTTACTAGCCATCCTCTAAGGCTTATAATTTCATCTTTGAACTATAAAGGAGGAAGACCTAGTGAGATAGTGTCCTACTCTGTGGGTGTAATTGGTTAAGAGGAGCACTGGGAATGGGGACAGTGGTGAAGTTATGAATGATGAAAGAAGGTGTTCTTCATCACAGAATGTGGGAGAGTAGAGGTCTAAACTTTAGGAGCAGCCAGGAGCAGAGTTATACCAACATAAACGAAAGCCCTTCTCAGTGTACTGTAGGAGAGGGGGAGACCCCATCTGGGCTTACTGACCTCTGTGTCTCCTCTGCATTCCAGCCTCTCTTGCCATTGTGTTTCATGAACAATGGACTATGAGCAGAAGGAATTGTGTCATTTTCAAGTGGATGTGGTTAAGTATCTGCCATGTCTTCTGCATACTGTCATCCACTGTATAGTGACTAAGAAGCCAGAACAAACACGAGGCAGTGAGGTGGTGGAGTGACACAGTGGAAGAAATCTGAATCAGAGCCAGCACTTGGGGGAGCATCATTTGGCCATCATCAGTCTGTGATGTGAGTGAAGAAGAAAATATATCTTTACGTCTTTGAGATCTAGACAGTGTTTGATGCATCTATTTGCCTTTTCTATTCTAAAAAAGATAGAAGTTGATGTGTTGCCCTGGAATCCTGCCACAGAACTCCCCAAAATAGGAGGCATTGGCTGAGTAGTGAAACAGCCACCAGCAGGGATACAGAATCAGAGGCCAGAAAGACCATGATTCTTGCCACACAAAGAGGCCAAAAACTTAACAAAATTGTTGCCTCTCATAACTAAGGCAGTAGGTCACATACATGTCTACTAGCTCTAGAGAAAGTGGTTAGAAGGCACTGTGGGTGTACGTAATGACAATCTTCATTGGCTATAATTGGCTGCAGATAATAGGGTATGACTATTAAAAGCTGAGCTCCAAAAAGAATTTGCTGTTGTACAAGTAGATGTGAAAGAGAATAGTAATAGAGATGGTTAAGGAATTTGCTGGTATTGAAAAAACAGAATGACAAGAACTCACATTTAGAAGTGATTAAGCAATAAATGATCTCTCAACTTAATATTAATAGTTAATAGGTTTAATAATACATAGAATAGTAAAGCTAATTAATATTTCACAGGGTGTGAACATCTCTCTGCTTCTGTGGGCTCAAGCTAGCAGCCTTGAAGTTGAGAGAGGGAGAAGTATGGGAAGAATGAAAAAATGGAATATATGGACATGAAAATCTGGGGGTCTTATCGCTGAAAACTCCAAGTTTAGGGGAGCCCCTCATTCCTGGTTAAGTCTTAGAAAAGTAGGTCGTCCAATGAGAAGCTCATGTCTAGGAAAGTACTTCAGGGTGGCTACTGGCACAGGGAACAAAAATAAAGTGCAGACGGGGTCAGTGGAAGCAAATCAATCATAAGTCTATGAAGTTTTTGAGAAAGCCAGACTGATAGAGAAACCACAAGCCTGGACCTTGAAAGCCTCTGATTGGACCTCCAAACTTTCATACCTAGGAGGCAGGCTTCAAAGCTGTATGGCCCAAAAGGAGAATGTGAGGTCTGACAATTAACTTCTTGAACTCATCCCGCAAAGTGCTACATACCTCATTGTTGAATATCACTACGGTCACCTTCAAAGTACTCCCTTTGGGAAGGTATACACTGATGCCAGCATCTAGCCCCCCTTAAAAGCAATTTTGAAACTCTTTTTCTGGAATGGCTATCAGAGCTGTCATCTGATAATTAAGTTCCAAACCGTGCCACTGTGAGTTTACGTTGGCAGCACTGCAGAAACAACTCAGTAGGGTATTATAACCTTGGTATATCAGTGTCTCAAGCTGTGTTCATGTTGATGTGTGGCACTGTTTTGCTGAAAGGCACTCATTATTGTTGTTGCATGTTTTTGTGTGCCATATGATGACAGCACTAATGACAGCACCCATTCCAGAAAAAGGGTTCTACAATTGCTTAGAAGTGTGCTCTAGGCACTGGTATTGGTGCCTAGCTTCCTAGGGCAGCATTTTGATGGTTTCCAGAGTGATTGATATTTCACAGTAAGGTAGGTAGCATTTTTTCTAGGATGAGTTTACAAACTTACTTGTGAGTCTTTGTAAGCTTTCCAACTCTGATTTTGGATATGGAGAAGGAAGATCATGGATAAGGAAGCTCCTGAAGAAGGAGCCAAGGATCCCTAAGATTGCTGGACAATGGACTTCTGGCAGAGAGTAGAATCAAAATGTATTGAGAGCTTCCCTCTCCCAACTTTGTAATAGGAGCCTTTCCTACATCTTCCCAGAGTAATTTCTTAACTGGGATGGGCCAAGTACTGCAGTTTCATTGCCCTCCTCTTTTTGAGTGAACATTGAGATTACAGCTCTCCTTTCCCTGAACCACCATTGTACACTGGCTGGAGCAGAGCAGATAATTAGTCCTTTTAGTTCATAGGTTGCCAGACCAAGAGGCCCTACGTCTGGGCCTACAGAAAAGGACAAGCATTGCCAGAAATCCTGGGCTTGAGCTGAATGCAGCAACTGAAGGGCTTAGCAAGGGTATAAATGTGTTATATGTAGCAAGAGTAAAATAGATACATAACATCAGTGAATCGCTACCTGTCCCAGCCTGCTTTGCAGTTATGTTGACAATGTGACAATCTCTGGCCAATCAAATCTGAACAGAAGTGATATCATTTACTGCTGGGCTGAGTTGGTTAATTAAGTACCAGTGTCTTCCACCCACTTCCCTGATTCTTCCCTCAAAGCTAAATGGATAAAATACAGGGCAACCTGGAAGCCACAAGAAGGTGCCACAAAATGGAAGAAACTTGGATGCCAGGTACCATGTGCTGAAAACACCAACTTTCTTTCTCTGACCTTCATTTGATTGTCACATGGGTGAGAAATAAATTTTTTATTGTATTAGGCGGCTGGTATTTTGAGATCGTAACATCAGCTAGCATTAGCCTAATGCTTTAGGAAAATGTACTTTTGTGTATGCATGTATTATTCATGTATGCAGATCACTCACTTATTTCCCCATTCTGTTCTTTTTTTTTTTTTTTTTTTGAGACAGAGCCTCAAGCCGTCACCCTGGATAGAGTCCCATGGCATCACAGCTCACAGCAACCTCCAATTCCTGAGCTCAAGCGAGTCTCCTGCCTCCGCCTCCCAAGTAGCTGGGACTACAGGCATCCGCCACAACGCCCGGCCATTTTTGGGTTGCACCCGTCATTGTTGTTTGGCGGGCCCGGGCTGGATTCGAACCTGCCAGCTCAGGTGTACGTGGCTGGTGCCTTAGCCCGTTGAGCCACAGGCGCCAAGCCGAGAAAGTCTCTTGAATGTTATCACAATCAGGTTGATGAAAATATCTTTGATTGTATCTGAAGCCTGTACACTGTACCCCATGACTGAATTATTGTACACAGATATGATTTAATAAAAAAGAAAATATAAAAAAAATAATAATTTTTAAAAAAAAAAAAATTAAATACCCATTACAGGAGGAAAAAAAAAGTTATATATATTCCATAAAAGTGAAAGAAAAAGTTTCCTAATAGTACAAATTTATAAACATTTAGCTCAGTGCCCGAAGCACAGTGGTTAAGGGCGCCAGCCACATGCCACGGAGGCTGGGGATTCGAACATGGCCTGGGCCAACTAAACAACAATGACAACTGCCACAAAAAAATAGCCGGGTGTTGTGGCAGGCACCTGTAGTCCCAGCTACTTGGGAGGCTGAGGCAAGAGAATCGCTTAAGCCCAAGAGGTTGCTGGGAGCTGTGATGCCACGGTACTCTAAGGAGGGCGACATTGTGAGACTCGGTCTCAAAAAAAAAAAAATTATGAAGATTTATTGTCGGCTCAGCACCTGTAGCACAGTGATTATGGCCCCAGCCACATATACCTAGGGTGGCAGGTTCGAACCTGACCTGCGCCAGCTAAACAACTGCAGCAACAACAAAAAAAGATTAATTGTTAATCTTCAGACCATGTGGAAAACATGGGACAAAGACCCAAAGCCTTGGTTGCAATAAGTATTCCAGTACATTTGACAAAAGTCAATTTTGAAAATTTTATATAAAACTCAGAAAATATAAAATAATAGTGTTATTGTTTCTATGACCTATCCAGTAAAATTTCCCCCCAAATTATATGTATATTATGCACAGGTATCATTTTGCAAGGATACCACCCTACAGTCTTTTCAGAATTCTTTCTAATACTTCTGGAGCATTTTTTAAGGAAATTTGAAGAACCTTATGGAAGCATCTGAGTGCATCTTATGCTATTCCTGGCAAGTTTGTGCAAAGAAAACATGTGCTGACATTTTGTCCCTCCACTTCATAGAGCCTTATTTGCCTATGTTTTTTCTTCTTTGAGATACAGTCACTTTGCATCTGTCTGCTCTCACTTGCGCTGGCATTATCTCTTATCACACTGGTTCTTTTTCTACCCTTCAGTTATAGGCCAAGACTTCACCATATCTTCTATCTCTGGTATTCAAAGATTATGTCACTAGATTATGTAACAGTTGAGTATTGTCATGCAGGAAGAATACCAGCAGACCACCAACATTGTTAGCTATGGAACATAACAAAGATCTCACTGCTGGCTTACTTGGCAGGGTTATAGAGTAATAAAATATGTCATAACCGCTAACTCTCTTTCAAAAGTAATTATACGTTGGCTCAGCACCTGTGGCTCAACGGGCTAAGGGGCCAGCCACATACACCTGAGCTGGCAGGTTCGAATCCAGCCTGGGCCCGCCAAACAACGACGGCTGCAACCAAAACATGGCCGGGCGTTGTGGCGGGTGCCTGTAGTCCCAGCTACTTGGGAGGCGGAGGCAAGAGACTCGCTTGAGCCCAGGAATTGGAGGTTGCTGTGAGCTGTGATGCCACAGCACTCTATCCAGG
>CAUYRH010087390.1:0-15095 GCA_963574655.1 Perodicticus potto
GGAAACAATTATTTGGAGAGCTGGGGCCTAGGGTTGGTTCTGCTTCTATCTCCTAATCTTACATATTGCTGCATCTGTGCCAAATCTACTCTTACAAAGACATTTCAAAACTAGCAATAATTAAGTTAAATGGTCCCCCCAAATGCCTTAATTCAAGCTAAACTCGCAGTTAACAGCTACAGAAAAAATGGATTGAATGGTGTCTATATCTGTAGAAGAGGAAGATAAAGAAATTGAAAATTTCTGTCATTTCACCTCTAGTCTAGTACTTAACCAAACCCCATCTCTACTCCCCATCCCCATATACAGTCATTCCATCTTAACCCTTAGGAGGAAGAAATGAAATTGATAAATGCCTGGATGTGGCTTTCAGTTGCAGGGTAATTCAGTCAGGGTAACCTGAGGATGAATAATGGAATGACTAGGATAGTCCTTCCTTCCTTCCTTCCTTCCTTCCTTCCTTCCTTCCTTCCTTCCTTCCTTCCTTCCTTCCTTCCTTTTCTCCTTCTTTCCCTCTGTATGAATCTCTGAAGACATGAAGACTTTATGGAGCCCTAGGTTAGAATAGACCTACTTCCATCCAATGGAGATATGAAAAGATCTTGTCAAAATTATGTCTGGGCCTGTGAGGTCCAAACTCTTGACAATAGCAGCAAGGTTGTTAATGGGTACTGTACTTTCCCTGGAGGGAATGGGGGGCTGAAAGCCTGCCTGGCACACCCAGCTTGGCCCACCCTAGAGTCTACCTTACATGGGAGGCGGAAGCGAAGGCCGATAACAGGGGCCCTGTCTAGTAGTCTGGGTGCCTTGTCTCCCTCCCATGATCTTGGACAAAAGAAATAAGAAAAAGAATTTGTTGAACTACTTGAAAGCAGCTCTACTTGCACACTAAGAAAGAGTGACAGAATCATGAGTTGATCTAAAAAGCAAAAAAATGAATGGGAGCGATTGACAAAGAAACTAGTTCTGTGCAAACCCCCAGCTATAGCCCCACTTGTTGAGGCTGTTTTTTGCTATCTCCAAGTAGTGAAGAAAACTTCTCCTCTGAGCATTTTAGGCTCACAGGAAACCAGATATTTCTCTGGGGGACTGATTTTTCTTTCTCTCTCTCTCCCTTTTTCCCTTTCTCTCTCTCTTACTTTCTCTTTGTGAGCAACCCTCTGCGACTATAATTATACAACTAGGAGACCAAAGGTTTGGTCCCAGGCGCGTCTGTAGGGCCAGATTGTGGCACAAGCCATGTCTGAGATTTTCCACGTGAAGCCTGAGGTAGTCTGTGTGCAGAAATAGCAAGATTTGTCAGAGCCTTTGCTCAGATTTTCAGGGGCTATTTAACTTACTTTGTACCAACTGTCTATAGCTTTCTTGTCTGTAGAGCAGATTCAATAGCATTTTAGCATTCTAAATCCCACATAAAATCTGAGAAGTGCCACTACACATAGACAAAAACAATTTCAGCTCAGAGAGGAATAAATATAAGTTTCTGCTCTTCCAAATGCAGTCTTGATTAGCAGTTCCTTTAATTATGGTTTAGAACATGCTAGATTTTATTCCTTATCTTAAACTTTCCTTCCTTATATGAGATTAAACTTACGTGTCTTGTTTTTCTTACTTTAAAAAAATAAAACATCTAGGGCGGCACCTGTGGCTCAAAGGAGTAGGGCGCCAGCCCCATATGCCGGAGGTGGTGGGTTAAAACACAGCCCCGGCCAAAAACTGCAAAAAAATAAAAATAAATAAAACATCTATCCATCCCTTCCTCCCTCAAATTTCTAGTTCTTTCATGGGTGGAAATTTCAACAAGCCTGAAGGCTGAATGGAAAGCTCTGACATCTCGTTACTCTGTGCTTCAGTGGCTGTTAAATTGATAGTTTCAGAGTGGATATCAAACTATCTGCTCTATTCGTGCTTTTTTAAAAAGGGAAAAAGATTACAGTGTGTCCAAATCAATGTGCCACTGCTCTGACACGTGCGTTGATCGCTCCTTCTCCCAGCATATCCATTCCTTTTGACTATCTCCATTTCTCAGTGGCTATCTAAGTCAGACAGCACCTGTCATTTCTTAAAAATTGCTTCCATTGTGCTTAGGTTGTCTTAATTTTCTGTCCTTCTGTATCTACCCTTCAGTATTTGTCTCCATGGACCTTACTTCCAACCAACATGGGTTAGAATTTCACAAAGCAGACAGAGTCTTCATTTTTCTCCTCGGTAAAATTTCTATTTGTGGCACATGCATTTCCTTCTCCGCTGAATTCCCAGGAACAGTTCTCAGTAAGGGCAGCTGCTGCTCAGAGCCTCTTTGGATTTTTCTTTCATTCTCTCTTCACATATCGAACTCATTCTGTCTTGAAAGGTTCTCAGTCTCCACTGGCCAGGGGAAGGTGGAACATATCACAAGTTGGCAGAGTTGCAGTGCACCCTGCTTTGAACTTGTAAAATTCTTTTCAAAAGTCTGAGTCTTTAAAAGAAAGAAAAGAAGCTTCTGGTGCATTTAGACAATGTGGGAACAGGAATGACCCGAGTTTAAAGATAAGGGTTAATGCTGTGATGTCAGTTCATGGGCACAACTTCCCAGGAACCTTTACTTTGCCAAAGCTCTCTGATTTTAAATGTCTTTCAAGGTAATCTTTTTGTGCCTGAAAAAATAAGAAAATAGAACAGGATTTATGACTTTTTCAGTAATTTATCCTAAAGCATACAAACATGATATTTTGTGGTCCTCCCAGAAGCCTGTCTTCAGAGATGAAATTCAGCATCATGAGCCTCTGCTGGTCACACCTCCTTCCAATCTGACCAACTCAATGGGAAACTACAGCGTGGTGAAGGAGCTTGCTGCCTTCCCTTTCAATTAATCCATCCCTGTTAACATGCACAGACCATTGGCACATGTAGGAAAGGCTTCACACACGTTCCTTGTCCAGCCCTGATTACGGGATCACCTTCCAACTGCCCGTGATTTAGCCCATTAACTAGGGAACATGGAGGCTGCACTGCCAAAAGTTCCCAGTGTGGCTGGACGGAAGCCTGCTCTGCAGCTCCTTAGGGCCTAAGTACACAAGTAAGACTATAAAAACCATGGGAAATAACATAAATTTAAAAAACCTACTACGTGTTTGCTGAGTTGGTTTCAGACATATGCATGCAGTCGCACTGCTTCCCATCCTTCCTCCTTACTGTCTGTCTTTTGCCCTGTATGGGCTCATGAACCACATTTTGCCACCACCCCACACTTCCCCTCATCCGTCGTCTTTGTTGATATGCTTATCTCAGTTTTATACTGAGAGGAAACGTCTGATCAGGTCAACTGAAGTTGGGTTCATGAGGCCCAAAAACTGTAGCCAAAATCTGTGCGTGGGGACCTACGTGCCTCGTTCTGTGGAAAGAATTGACACTTCCCATCAATCCTCAAAACGCCCTAGGATCTCTGAATTGTTAAGAATCACTGCAAAAAATATTTTCTGTTCCAAGGGTTTGCTAATTTAAATTCATACACATTTAGGGGAGCATTTCAGGAAGTTCAAGGAAACCACTTTGAGGCAAAAGAGGTGGGGGCGGGGAAGGCTTCAGGACCCCCATTAGCTTCTCCAGAAATCTGGGTGTTCACTGTTCTTCAGACTCTTTCGCTTGCTTCATTCAGAATGCTTTACTTTTAGCAATTCCATTCGGTACATGCCATGAGAAAATGCTCCTGGTTTTTGCATACTGGGCCCCTCACGAACTTGGGAGGTGTGCACTGCGGGTTTGGGGACATTGCTGTCCTTCTACAAACTGCAGGTTATTTAGGATGTGGAGAGCTAGAGAGAGGCAAAAAAAATCAACTTTTACTACATTTATTTGTTCATTTGGGAAAAAGGTATTTTGCCTGAATTACCCAAATGCCTAAAAATCAGTATTTGTTTCTTGAATAAATAAATGAGAATAAAAATCGGCTATTTTTATATTTTGTGAGTTTTAAAGTCAGTAAGTCAATAGAAATTACTGAGCATCAACTTTTTAAATGTTTTCCTTAAAGAGTTTGGTGTAAAAGATGCATATAGATAAAGGTCCAGGGGCTGGAACAAACGTAGGTATCGTAGGTATCACGAGATTGTGGGACTGTGGGACTGTGTGACATTCAAAATGGCTGCTAGAATGGCTACTGTTAAGATAGACTGCTTTGCCTGAAAAAAAAGATTTCTTAAAGCCTATCTTGGTCCCACACCTTATCATTCAAAGAAGAACCTCTGTTGGTTCTTTGTGGAGTTGGAAGGAATCTCTCTTGCCTGGGGAACGGAGCAGTCAGGTCTGACTGTTAATGAAGCTTTGCCTGCCAATACTCAGAGTATCTTCCTGTTTGGAACCTGTGAGGGTAGTTTGTGAAGGAGCTTGTCCTCAGGCAAATTAATCTGAAGCAAAAAGGAACGGGGGCAGGATCAAATTTTGAGTCAAAAGCATGAAATAAATTATCCCCTGAGTTAATTAGCATACATATTCTAGAAAAAGTAAACTATATCAAGAATATTGCTCCTCAGTCATCAGCTTATAATTTCTGTCTGGTGACATGAATGCTTTTCCAAATAATGACTGCTTGTCAGAGAGACAGCCTTCCCTACCTGGCTTTCCTACTTACTCTTGGTTTATAGACAGGTCTCACAAAAGCGTTTGATGTGTGATTTTTATTTTTTATTTTTAAATGCTTGTCTCCTCACAAATGACCAAAAAAAGGGGGGTGGGGATTCAGAAGAAATGAAGAATTCTGTCACATGTCTTACAGACATTCCAGGAGAGCCTGGAACAACAACCCATTTAAATAACCACTCTGGATCTGTCAAACTGAGCTGAGATGTGCCCCAGCAGCCGCTCTGTGTTTCAAAACCATGCTCACGGATAAAGAGCAGGGAAGAAGAGTCAGCAGGCAGCTCAAACCTGGGCACTTCTCTGAAATGGGAATGCTGAAAAAAGGGTTGAACCAAGCAGGCTGTCACAGAGGAGCTGAGTTTGATCTCTGCTATTACACAGAAGCATATGGTTTACACCCACAGGAAAAATCTGCTTTGCTTCTGGCTGCCACACTATTGCATGCATGAAGGGAGAAGACATTGCTGTCAAATGCATCTCCAGGGTCGGCATCTGGGATTAAGGCTTTCTGTTTGCCCTGCATCCCTCATCCAGGAGGTTTAAAGGAATTGCTAAAAGTTGTGCCTGTTTTGCTTAGATAGTGGGAAGCCGGGTGCTTGTTGTTAGCAGTTTACAATGTACCTCTTGGTCAGGATGATGTCCTGATGTTACTCATTGTTTAATTCTAGGCTCATGTTTAGGCTAATGGAATCATTAAAAGGCCAAGTGGGAGCTTCACAGAGAAGGCTCTTATGGCTGCTACTGGTTGCAAAGCGTTTGGATTAGTTGACCGTGGATAG
This sequence comes from Perodicticus potto, assembly GCA_963574655.1. Taxonomy (NCBI): domain Eukaryota; kingdom Metazoa; phylum Chordata; class Mammalia; order Primates; family Lorisidae; genus Perodicticus; species Perodicticus potto. Next base: position 5,397 of record CAUYRH010087390.1, read on the forward strand.
GAACATTCTTGGCTTCTGGTATGATTCACTGTGAGGCAGAGATCTTACCTAGGAGCCAGGTGTACACACTGCCTCTTGAATTTCCACTTTGCAGGTGGGGAGTGAGGGGGCTGTGTTCCTGGAGCACAAGTGTGAAAGTCCTTGTTTCCACATGTTTCCATGGCTGTAGCTGGCAGTGGTCACTGCTGGTGTGCCCACGGAAGAAAACATAACAGAGGACTCCAACGTAATAGAAGTGCCTCTCAGTCAGCAGTCGGTAGAATTTGCGAGAGGGCCTTATTTAAGACTGTTTTGACCTTTTCCTTCATGGTGGCAAGGGGGGCCCATCCGTGGTCTATGGTGAATGTGTCTTGCACTGTGACCCTGTATGCTGCCCTCTTGCCCTGTAAACCTCTCTTGTTTCCTCAGTAAATTATGTTTCATACTTTAAAAAAAAGAAAAGGAAAAAAAAACCACTTTCTACGGCATAAACACAAGAGAGAAGCTTGCATCTGTGCAGACACATTTCCTATTGAACTTTTAGGGTGAGGACCCTGTGCCCTGACTTCCTAATGTGTGGGTGAATTGCCTCATAAACATAACTCCAGCAGCTAGTGTTTAGAAATGCAACTGATTTAGTCAGATCTTGAAGCAATTATGCAGAGAGAAACCAAGAATTGTCTGCTACCATCAATACCAATTCGGGGAAGAGGCCTGTCAGTTGATAACACGGAACTCCCGTGAACTCTGGGTGCTGAAGAGCGTGCGGTGGAGACGCCCAGGAGACGGAGCCAGAGCTGGAGGGACAGGTGAGCACTTTCTCTTCCTATGATTATTTACCTGACTAGGGACTTCGCCGATGCCCTGCTGTGTGGAAGGGAGGGAGGTGGCCCCAGAATTAACCTATGGGTAGATTTGCAAGACACTCGCAAGCTAGTTGTAAATGTAGCAAGCTCTGTATGGTTATTTCCAGAGTTTTCTCAACAAATTTTTTTAGTTTCCTTTTCTAAGTTTTAACAATGTGGTGATTAAGGAGCAGCATCTGCACCAGCGGGGCCCCCAACGGACATCAAGCTAAAAAATGTGTAGAGTGGGCCAGGGGAGTGGCACCTCATGTGGCGGGGAGCTAGAATGAGTCCTGAGCTTACGACTGCGTGGTGTGAAGCAGAGGGGAGGGTCAGCACTCACTCCTCTTACGGGGACAGTGCAGAGAGGCATGTTCCAAACGGCCCTTCTGTTGCTGCCAGCATCAGCCTTCTAACACTTCGCCTGTCTCACATCTCACCCTACTGGGACCACAGGGATCTGGCTGGTGTCTTTGGCCCCTGCTGTCACTTCCAGCCACGTCTCCCTCAGGTCTCTAAGCCTGGTGCTCCCCAGCCCATCAAGCCTGCACTGCTGGAGTTTTCCAACCTGTCCTAAGGTGCTTTGTCCCTGGGCAGACGCTTGTCTCTCTGCCTGGAATCCTTTCCCTTTTCCTGGTGGCCACTGGCAAGTACCTGCTGGGTCGTGTGGAGCTGAAGCTCCTGTCTGCCGCCTTTCTACGTGTGGTGGCCCCTCTCTGTCTGCTGACCCGTAACTGAGCCGGTGAGAGAGTGAGAGTGAGCAGTGCACGTCTGGCTCCGGCTGCTCCTCCTCACTTGGAAAGCTTCCCCCGGATTCCCACGGACAGTGCAGCCAGGCCAGAGGTCATAATACGTTTGTGATTTCTGAGTTGAATTCTTTAAGGGGTGGGGGAAACATGGCACTTCACTGGGCAACTTTCACAAACTGCTTTTCTCATCCTGCTCCGGCATGAAGCTAAGATTGATTTCCTCATCCTCTCCACTATCACTGTCAGCATCTAACAGCTAACCTTTACAAAATCAAAAATGATGAAAACTAAATAATTCAACGTGGAGAGAGCTCACCCGAAGAGAAGTGGACTGGGTGCCATATGTTTGCTTGTGTGGATGTAATCTGTCTCAATAATTAAGTATCTGTGGGCATGGGGGCTCTAGTCTCTGAAGACCAGGCCTTCCAAGGCAAAGCCAAGGGTACTGGTTTTATGTTCTGCCTGATGAATGTGCTCCCCAGTCTTTTTCTTCCCTTACGGATGTCCGGTTTGTGAAACTTCAGCATTCTTAACTGCAGGGGTGTGTGTTGGTGAAGAGGGAGGTGTCAGCGTACTGAGGAAGGAGTGGAGGGAGGAAGGTGGCTCCTCCGTGGGGAGGAAAGACGCACTGGGACCGAGGGCGCCGTGCGGGTCCCCTGAGGCCGGGCCCTTATCTCGTACTCTGACGTCCTCTCACCACCCCCGGGGAGGAGGCAAGGATGTTTCACAAGGTCAAATCGGGCTCTCCAGCCCTCACGTGGTATTTGCACATTAGGGAGTATCTTCCTGAACACAGTGCCCTCCCTGCGGGGAGGGGGCAGCGGAGAAATCCAGGATGTTTGCTACAAACTAATTTTGACAGAGTCTAAGGAGAGCCCAGGTAGGAGGGTGCGGATCAGCACTCTCCGTCCAGCGGTCCCGCAGCAAGTGTGCTCCTCCACTCTGGGAGGGCCGGAGGGGCCTCCTCCCAGCACTGTGGGACCCTGGGAGCCGTCGGTGCTTTGCCGAGTGAGACAGGGAACAACCGGGAGCCGCACACAGGGCACGTCCCCGCGGCTGGGCGGTGCCACGCTCTGCTGCTCATCAGGGACCAGCCTCCCTAGACCTGAGGGAGGAACCAGCACAGCCTCCGCCTCAGGGCCCAGGCGAGGGTGGTGGTCTCTCCAGGGACGTCTGTGGAGGACTATTCTGTCCCACTTGGCTTGTGCTGAGTTATCTCTCCATCTTACCTGTGCGGCGCCTCAGATCTTGCCCTTTTCCCTCAACCCCCTCTTTGTTTTTTCCCTTTTCCCTTCCAGCCTAGCTGGAATATTCTAGGTTTGGTACCTGTTACAATCCCTTAGCTGGGTTTGGGATTCTGGAAACCAAACCGTAAGCATCTTTTGTTTTATTTTATTTTATTTTATACAAAATCTCACCCTATCACCCTAGAGTGCCATGGTGCCATAGCTCATGGCAACCTCAAACTCTTTGACTTAGGCGAACCTCCTACCTTAGCCTCCAGAGTCACTGGGACTACAGGTGCCGGCCACAATGCCTGGCCATTTTTTTTCTTTTTTTTTAGAGACTGGATCTCGCTCTTGCTCAGGCTGGTCTCTAACTCCTGAGCTCAAGCAATCCACCCACCTTGGCCTTACAGAGTCCTGGGAGTACAGGGGTGAGCCACCGTGCCAGACCAGAATCTTTTACTTTTGATCAGACGCCCTACCCCAAGAAGATACAGAGTTGAAAGTTGTTTGAATAGGCAAACTGGTGGGAGAGAAAGCAGCTGTTAATACTCCACAATATTATATTCCACCTTACAAATATAGTTCTGATAAAAATGTATATTAGAACAGGTATATATATATAATATGGTAGAGGCAAGGATATATAGTTTGACTTAAATTTTGTTTTGAATTGTCACCTCTTTTTAACTGAGAAATATTAATGTTTTTCCTTAAATATAAAGTAAGAATTTAATTTTTTAAATATGGTTCTACCATGTTTCACAAGGCAGTGAGAGATGGGCTCATAATCTCTGACATTACATTTTGTAATGCAGAAATTTTCTTTTACAATTTTACAGGTGATTGTAATTGGTCAACTTAAACAGACCTAGTTTTGAAGAGGGTTGGCATTTGAATCTCATACATTTATGTGTCTAAAAAATTCTGGCCTTCTTTATTCTCTCTGAAGATGTGTGTAGAGTAAGAGAGAGAAAGATTTTCTGTGTGATGAGATTTTCTGTATATTTTCTGCAGAAGGAAAATATATAGTAGTTTGGAAAAGAAAAATCCATGAATAAATTTAACAAATGTGTATTTCCCACCTGTGAAATAAATCATGCTGTTTAGTAAACTACTACCAAATACATCTCAATATGTTAAAATATGAAAACTAATGACTATTCATAAAAATTGAAAGTAAAATATTTTGAGCAAAAAATCTATAAGGAAAAGATTTCATTTAACTTTAATAAATGGGATTTGCAAAATGAGTTATGTTCTTAGGCACTTTCCTGCATTTATAAAATAATAGGCTTATGAATCTTCTTTCACCTGACAGGGTCAAGTAGCACACAGATTTTCTTTCCTCTTTATTCCAGCTATTCAGATGCAGCATTTGAGGTTGGCTTAAATTGTCCTGGCTGCTCTGATGGAGAGAGTTATACCTTGTGTGTGGTGGAGCAACGAGACTATAATACCTTTAACAGCGGCATTTCAGAATTCATCCCAATGAGTCTTTAAGATACTCTCCCTGAGGAAACTTAAATATATGATAGGTTTGTGGTCATTATTTTTTTCACAAGGCCAAGCAGTTGATATTTGAACTATGCCATTTACACTCTAGTTGCTTTTTAAAAAGTAGGCACCTTAGCCAGATAATAAAACCATTGCTGTAAAAACGTTATCTAAAAAAGAAACATGGAAATTCCTTTGTCTTAAACTACAGTGACAAAGAAGAAAAATTTTTCTCTCCAGAAAAGATTATCCCAGTAATTATCCAAAGCCAGAATTGAGAATGTAATATGGGAATTAAGCTAATTCAGAAGAGAGTCACAACATTTGTAATGATAGCACATTGAGAAATCCAACCACATCATTAACTGCTGCATACCATTGCTGAGGAGGGGAGAGGAAGATGATCATTATTATTATTGTTATTGTTAGTGAAGAAGCACTTTTAATTATTGAGACTCAGTGTTTCCTGGCCGTATTTCATTCCATACCTGGAAGTAGATACAGAATCAAAAGCAATTCTGCTGATCCGGCAGGAAGGCAGAACATTACAATACTATAGTATTGATTTTTTTTAAGATCCCATGCATAACCTTGCAGTGGTTTTGTGTTAGATGGAAGGGATGCAGATATCCAGCTCTCCTTCAGCACATACACAGCCTCATCTCCGAGGTGGCCTTTGCTTCCTTGTTTAGATCAAACCCATTCTTGTCACTTTGAAATATTTTGTGGAGCTCATCATTTTCTTTTCTTTTAGACTAGTTGGGAAGCTGTTCTATTTCTTACCATCTTCAGGCCTTCCTACGGCCATCTCTCTTTGCATCTATGTGAACAAAGAATTAGCGTCCTCAAATTTTCTTTATAAAGCAACCAGCGTCATTAGTCTGTGGCCTGACACCCTGGGGTCTGCACTGTATCTCATGGCTCCCCGAAGGCGCTGTGAATCTGCCTGCTTCACAGGTGTGTTCCCGGCTTCTAACTCACTGCCCCTCACTTCTGCTGTATTTTGGAGGTGGCTGGCTTAGGGACGCTGCTGCCAGGCATCTACTCTCAACTCTTTGATTACACTTGATTTGGAGTAGGGCGTTAGCTGGGCTTTGATGCTGCAGAGGCTTACACCTAGATACTGTGTTTCCTTTTGATTGGGTTTCTCTGTTCCTAGCAATTTTAAAATTGCAGTAAAGAATATACTTTGCTGACAGGGAGTACGATAAAAGTATAATGGCTGTGAAATATGAGTTATATTTTCAACCAGTAGTGGCTTTACAAATCATAAAGCATCCGATGTCATTGTTAAATTGAGGAAATACTCTAACATTTAAGTGATATGACTCATTCAGTAAGTATGATGTTTTTTTTAAATACTACACATCTTCTTAGTAGTTGGACCCACAACTATATAGAATGCTAACTCCCAGATAAAACAAGCCTCCCAGTGCCCTGGGTCTGAGGATTATTTCTCAGTGTATAAACCCTCAACAGGGTATTGTCTCAGAAGTCATAGTCATTTTGAAATTCTCTTTTTCTTCTTCTTTCTAATTTCACTAAAGTGCATAAAGTCTATCTAATTAATCATCCCACACTATCTCCTGTACTGTAAAATGAACATGATAAATGATAATAATTGCCAGTGAATGATCTTATGATAATTCTTAGCTTTGGGTGAATTTAGCAAGTTTGAAAATGAATCTGCCTTCCCAGCCTTGCTTCATTTGTTTAATTCCCTGGGAATGTATGACTAGAAATGGTTTTTTAGGAGGCTGATAAATCTGAGCACCTGCTTACAAGTATCAAGTAATGGGTCCTGGGCACCACACAATTTGTGTTAAAGGTCATTATCCTGAAAAGTAAGAACTGCTACAAGTAAGAATTGAATCCTTCAATAATACCTACTTAAAGTAACTTAGTTATAGAATTAGTTTTAAAATAGATTATTTGGTGCCTCAGGCTTTAATTAAATGAAGAGAAGGGCCCTGTTCTATAGCTATGAAATAAAATGTGAGCAGGGATGTAGGAGCTGGTGGAAGGGAGCTGTGTCTCCATCACCATGGATCTTCTGGATCTGTGGATGTTTCAGATGTTCGTGTCACCATAGGCAAGCAGCACTCTTTAAACAAGAACTGTGAATTTTAGTAATACTTGTTTTGATGGACTTTTCACTTAAGATGTGTTAGACTCTAATACTTAGAACTTCCAATCAAAATTTTAAAATGAAGTAGGAAATTAAAGGGTGAAAGTCTGTGTCTGCCACCGGCTTCTTCCAGTGAGCGCATGGGGGATACTTTTCAGTTTTACAAATTTCCAGCACAGTTGCCCTGCTTTTCTCCTTGTTTTAGTTCCTTACTCACTGTTCCTCTTCCCTGGTGCTTTGCACTGTTTTGAAGGGTTGCTTTCCCCTTTTTCATGTTTTAATGCCTTTTGAAAAAACCTTAAGTGATGAGTCTGTAGAAGATGACTGGGTGAGTTATCTTAGAGACACACAGAGCTCTTGGCCTGGGACTTCAAAAGTTTTTGCTGTTGGCCCCAGAAACTGCCAAAGAATCTGAGGTCAAAGAAGTTGAGAACGAACGGGCTTGTGCTGCAAAACTAACGATTTTAGGCTTATCCGGGGTTAGGTTGCTTCTTATTCTGAGTGGCCGCCTTGTGGCCACCTACTTAAATCCTAATGTGACGCCACGTGGTGGCAAAGAGCCGAGTGGGTCAGTTCTCTCATCCAGCGTGTCTTTTTGCTGTTTTTGTCCGACAGGGGTCGCTGGCGAGCCAGGAACCGAGCGGGAGGTGTCTGAGGTCCGATATTGGACGTCAGCGTCTACACTGGCTAAGTTACACCTGACTTAAGATACGCTAGAAGTTCCTGAGTTCTTGAGATGTGTGTAGCATTCCTGAGAAACAAAATCTTTTGATTTGAGCTATCTAGTTATTAGAAGTGCCCCTCATTTTATACTGGCTTTCTCCTGCACCCCTAGTCCTGCCAGAGAGGTGAGTGGAAACACGTGCTGAATTGGACGTGGAGAAGTCTGGTGTTCTAAGCCCGGCCACGCGGGCGGAGGGCCGGCCGGCTGCTGCAGCCTGAAGCTGAGCTGCCCGCAGAAATCTCTGCCTGTGCGCAGACGTGTGAGTGACAGCAAAAGATCATGATTTAAAGGCCCTGAGAGCCGTGACGCAGCAAGGGCAAACTAGTGATGTTAGCTGTTACTATTATCCTATAGTTAGAGATGTGTAATTTGGTGATCGAGGAGCCGTTACACGTGGCGGCTGTGAGGACGCCCGCCCACAGCCCCAGGTTGCAACCTGCCGAGCCAGTTCCCCAGGCTGTGTCCCTCCCTCCGGTGTCCTGCAGTGATGACTCCATCCCTAAGGGTGTCACTTTCTGCTGATTCCAGGATCTTGGCGAAAACAGTCATGAGAAACGCGATGGGAGGGGAAGTACTCCACAGGCGTTCCGCCTCCAGTGTGTTCTTAACCTTCCCTCGGAACCGCAGCCCTGCGGTGGGTGCCCTGGGTCTCGGGGTCAGGGCAGGGCACTCTCGGGGCCTTTCTGGCACGTGGTTGGGTTGCTCTGTGCTGTGCTCCTCCCAGCGCAGCGGCCCGACGGTGCCCAGCGGCAGCCGGCTTCCTGTCCGCAGGCGGAGGGCATGGATGGGACAGTGTTTGCAGAGCGCGCCCAGGCTCTCCGGGAAGAGGCCCCGCAGTCACAGAAACGCGGGCGTCTGCAGTCTGCACGCATTCAGCCTGTGGATCTATTTAAGATAGTTTGCTATCTTTGAGGCAATAATTTGGAAGGCACAACCCCATGCCCTTCTCTTAGTAAAGGACAGCGTTTTGCTTGGAGCGGGGATATTTTCTGCCACCCTTTGGCCTTGCCGAGCTTTTTAACGATCAGTTGCATGCTGCTCGTCTCTAATCTGCTGAGAGATGCTGTCGGTACAAACTGTGCTGTGAGACTGTGAGAAAATTACACCCCACCTCGCATGCAAGCCCAGCTTTTGGTTCCAGGATGTCTGTTGGGACCGCTGTTAAGAATACGTGTCTAAAGACGGAGCTCATTCTAATTCTGGGTGCACAGGTGAGTTAATAAGTGTGTGCATTGAGACCAAGAGCTGATGTATCAAAGATGTGGCTCTCCATCACCTCAGGGGTGTTCTTAATAGTAGTGCCAGTTTTTTCCCCCTTTCATTTTCGGCAAAATGTATCAAGGGCTGTCATTGCTTCTCAAAGAAAGCACTCATTAATATGTATAAGGTAAGACTGTTCCTTTCTAAGAATTAACTGCACTCACAATCATTACATCCAACCAGCATGATGTATGTGGAGAAAAAAGGTAACACACACACACACACACACACACACACAACATAAACAGTAAAAGAGTACCATAGCGCTGAACTTTTCTGAGAGAGAAAATATATATTAATGCAAAATAAAATAAAGTGCTTTCTTATTTTCCCTCTGAGGTGGTAGCATTTGCTAGATCATGACTTTTTTGTTTCTGATTCTAAATGTGCTTCACTTTGTATGATATTTTGAGTATCTATCGGCAGGTATATAGTGGTAGTGAACACTGTTAGAACCCTGTGTCTATTTATTTTGAATGGTGGCTCCTATTTATCTTAGGCTAGGACTTATATTTTATTTGTATCTTTTTTAACAGCCAGATGGCCAGATTTATAATATCTGCTTTTCAGGCAGCTATATGAATTTATTATTTTTCATGAATATTATGTTTTAATTCCCTTTTGGTGAAACTACTAATCCTAGAAGCACACAGTTAGGCGTTTATTGGGAATTTACTGAAGGCAGGTACATTGAAGAATCACAAAATGGTTGAAAATCTGGTTTTTATTCTGAGTAACAATTACAAACAATCCTAGAGGGTTATTATTCAGATTCTACAGGTGAGGAACTAGAGGCATAGAAAGGCTAAACCACTTGTCTAGGTGTCTCTCCTGCACTATGGTCTGGGCTTCCCACCTGCTTAGGAGGAAGCCCTGGGGTTCTTCCTTGGAGGTTGGTGTGAGCTTCTGAGGGCTGCCATAACAAGTGCCAGAGACAGGGTGGCTTCACCAGCAGGGATTTATTTTCTTACGGTTCAGGAGGCTAGAAGTTTAGCATCAAGGTGTTAGTAGGGTTGGTTTCTTCTGCGGCCTCTCCTTGGTCTGCAGATAGCCACCTTTTTCATCTTTTCACAAAGTCTCTCCCCCGTACCCATCCCTGTCCAATTTCCTTTTCTATCTTTTTTTTTTTTAAATTAAATCATAGCTGTGTATGAGTGACCCCATCCGAGACCCTTCCCTTCGCCCCCTCCCTCAATAGAGACTTTCTGCAGAGAAAAGCAGCTTACTTCCCCAAAAAGAAAATTTTAAAATAGCTAACTTCCTCCCTGCCAGTTACCACGTATGGCCCCTA
>CAUYRH010087395.1:0-31001 GCA_963574655.1 Perodicticus potto
CTGGGCTTTGTGATGCCACTTCATCGTTTTCAGGTATCTCTATAAGACGAATGTTGGTTTTCTTCGAGTTATCCCAGAACTGTCTGAGAGAATGATCTGTTTTTGCCTTCCATTTCTCTATCTCTTTGTCAGTTTGGGAGCGTTTGATAGCTTTGTCTTCCATGTCAGAAATTCTTTCTTCTGCTTGCTCCATTCTGTTGCTGAGGGATTCTACTTTGTTTCTCAGATCTTTGAGGGCTGCAATTTCTTGTCTCAATGTGTCCAAGTCTTTGATCATTTGGTCTTTGAATTCCTTGAATTCTTGTGACAATTTTTTAAATGAAATCAGAATTTCTAAATCCAACTTTTCCTCTATTTTATTGATCTTGTTTGCAATCCAAATTCTGAATTTGATTTCTGACATCTCAGCCATCTGTCTATGCATAGGATCATCATTTGTGTCCACCAAATTGTTCCTTGGGGGGGTTGATCTACTCTGGTTGTTCATGTTTCCAGAGCTTTTCCGCTGATTCTGCCCCATATTTATTTTGCACCACTTGTCTGGGTGAGTAGGTAAGGATAAGTTGGGTTGGGGGTTCTAGGAGTAGTGATTGACCAGTCCTTCCTTTGCCTGTAAGCTGGGACTAGTGTTTGTACCTTTTCCCCTAGAGTTTTGCCAACCCGTACTTTGCTAATGCCTGCAAAACTGGGGGCCTTCTTGATGTGGTGGGGTTAAGTGACTCTGTCTTCTTTTCAGCTGGTCTCTGTCTTACTTTCAGCTGGTCTCTGTCTTACTCTGTCTTACTTTCAGCTTGTCTCTGGTTACTCTGTATTGGAATCTGAGCTGTGGAGAAATACCAGTAGTTAGGTCACCACACCCCCACAACAATTCCACAACAATTGGAAAAGGAAAATCAAAACTTCCCACTACCACACACCCAGTGTGAATTGAATCCTGGGTGCTTTGAACATTACATTATAAGATTATATCTCTTGCTTAAATTTTATCGAGAATGTCAATATTCTTGTCTTAGTATGCAATCAATCTGGTTAAGTTTAGGCTGTAAGTTCTAAAGTCATAGAACTTCTGTGGTCTATTATGCCAAGGTCAGTTTGGTTTTCAAAGCCTTCACAGTTCTGTTTGTATCTGTCCCACATATACAACAGGTAGGGTCAGTCTATAACCTGAGTTGTGGTCTGTTGGTTAGTTGCCTTCTCAAAATCTTTAGTAGCACAATTAGGATCAGGTCCATGCATGTGCAGCACAAAAGTGAGTTCATCAGAAATTAATATTCTAGTTGTGGTATCGTTTTTCTAAGTACCCTGTTCTCCATGGTCTCCCCAGTACTTATCAATTTCCTTGGGCTCCATTTTTCATAGCTCCTACCAAAATGCTGGGATTTTATTAACTCCCTTTTATCACACACTACTGTAACTACACCCACATCTACAGTCAAAGGGAAGAATATAGGAATGTTTATCCCACCTTCTTGGGGTCACATTCCACTGACTCATCAGAAGAACCTCCCTGTCTCTTGGGATTTAGTCTCCCACAGGTCCCCATTGAAGCCTATTTCTCCACCACTACAGGCTTGCCTGGAGGCTAGGGTAGAGGAAAAGAAAACAAATTCCAGAAATTTCATACTCTGTTTTTGAGGTTCAGAAGTTTCATTTCTTTCTCCTTGAGCCAGAACTCAAGCACTTTTCCTAGAAATCTTTCTGTGCCCTGGTGCCCACATCCATATTTCAGGTTGTGCATTCAGGCCAGTGATTGCCACTGGGAGTGAAATGGTATGTTTCCTGACTATTTGTTGGTGTATTTCTTGTACTATTCTTCCTTAATCTTCCTGCTAATATTTGCTTTTGAATATTCAAATTTTTTTCTGTGCATTCCATCAAAGTTTTATAATCACATTTATGTGGGGAGACAGTGCTTATGCTATTTAATCCAAACCAGATGTCTTTAAGTTTAACCTAAAGAAGTATGTATAAAGAATTCTAATACTTGGGAGGTGCCTGTGGCTCAGTGGGCAGGGCACCGGACCCATGTACTGAGGGTGGCGGGTTCAAACCCAGCCCCAGCCAAACTGCAACAAAAACATAGCTGGGCATTGTAGCGGGTGCCTGTAGTTGCAGCAACTTGGGAGGCTGAGGCAAGGGAATCACCTAAGTCCAGGAGTTGGAGGTCGCTGTGAGCTGTGTGCCGCCATGGCACTCTACTGAGGGTGATGAAGTGAAACCCTGTCTCTACAAAAAAAAAAAAAAAAAAGAATTCTAATACTTAATTTTGATTATATTCCTAATATAAATCTCATTTATTATTTAGTACATTTTTCTTTTACTATTTGTAGAAATAGAATTACTAATATGTCAATTATAAATTTGGCATCTATGCTCATAAGTACAATTGGTTCTATAATTTTATATATTATCCTGGGCTATTGTATTTAAATATAAAATTATGGCAATTTTACAAACTGGTTTTAAAAATCTTCATCCATTTTCTGAAATAGTTCAGTTAACATTAATTATTTATTCCTTAAAAATGAGACTTCTTCATTAGAACTTTATGGGTTAAACATTATATTGTTTAATTCTCTAAAAACTACCTTAAGAAGATGTCTACATTGGAGCAGGGGGAAACTAAATATGATAATTGTTAGATGCAGCCACCAAAGCTATGAAATGGATTGTGTAAATTAAACACAACATTCCATAAACCCACTAGTAAATTAACTTGAAGAAGTAGGGAAAATATATGCCTTTATAGGAAAAACCACTACCTACGCTGCCCTTCCATGAGTTGCTTCTCATTTTCATTTAGATCATAACAAATGCAATGAAAGGAAAAAAGCAATAGGCTATCTAGGGGGAGGGGATAGAAAAAAAAAAACAAAACCTTTTTTAGTTACATGGTACAATTAAAAATGGAATCATAAGGCCTGGATAAGAAAACTTATCCTAGTTACTAGTTAGATGACATTAGGACACCTCAATTAGTATCTTCAGACTTTATTTATCTCATTCTGGGAAAGAGGAATTTGGCTATAATTCAGTGTTTTTCAGTAGATTTGGTATGATAAGATTCATTTTGAATACATAGTAAAAATTGTGACTTCAGGGGCTTCACCCCAAAATTCTAATTCAATAAGTGAGTCCTACAAATTTTCATTTTAAGAACACCACAGGTGATCTAATGTACGTTGTTTAGCAACTACAATTTTGAAAATATAATAAAATATTCCATTTTCCTTATGGTTTTAGCTTGTGCCTTTTTTATTAGAAAATAATAAAAACAGAACTCAAATTTAAAAAAAAATTCACAGAGCTTCTAACAATCAGTGTTCTTAGAAATTTGGTTTGCAAAACTTATTTATCTCCTGAAGAGATCTCAACTCTTGGAGATGACAGAAATTAAAATCTTTTATTTGAAAGAACTACTTTTACTTGAAGAGCATCCATAGGCATTGTTAAGATTTCAAATAGAATATTCTTGGGAACCGCAAAAGCTATTAAGCTAAACCAAAGGAAATTGTTAATATTCAATCAGTTTTGTCTATAAAAATAGAAATTTCCTATTATTCAACTTAGGTCTCTTTTTTTTTTTTAGTATAGCCTTTTCCATAATTTAGTAGACATAATTTCCTTCAGTATTTCTGCCCTTTTTTCCTACATTGTGAGCAAAACTACTTAGAAGTAGGTTTAATAGATAGGAAATTATCATGAGGTTTTTAGGTCATTACTTAAATGAGTTGAAAAGGCTATGTTTGTACTGGCAATAACATCAACTTTATTTTCTTTGTGAATCTATTTCCTAGTTTCACTTAATCCACAATCCCTCCTGACAGAGCAGAGAAAACAGATAAATCTGCAGGGATTAATTGGTCCCCGCCCTATCAGTCAAATAGGTTCTTAAGGTTTGAGCTCAGTTATCCTACTGGTTAGCCAGAAATCTGGTTAGCACTAGACTAAAAAGACACAGGATGAACAAATTTCTAGTCTTAAGAAGGAGTAAGAAGATCATTTTTTTCATTTGATAAATATTTATAGAGGCTTTGAAAGGCACCACTAAGAACTGTGGGGATTTCAAGTATAAATAAGACCCAGTCTTTTTTCTCTGAAGGCCAACAATTTAGTGAGAAAATAGACACATGCACAAGTAGTTACATTACAAGGTAGATTGTGTGATAAGGTTATACTTTTAGAATAATCTCTAATGAAATAAATATGTCTACCCCTTAAAAAAGCAAGCCAGTACAGGGTCTTTGTTCTCATTTTTCTTTTTAAGAAAATGTAATAAAACATTGTGATATATTTGAAAGAGATCAGAGAAGGTTTGTGAGGTAAATATTTGCAGTTTATATCTGCAAAGATTAAACTTCATCAGTTTGATACATTAATCCAAAATTAGAGTTCATGCTTGGGAATTTACAGTAATGACAGATAAGACATTGCAAACCCAGCAGAGCCTTTGGTTAGCAGCAAGATCATTTGAATGAATAATAAAAGAATATATATGGATGATTTGTTGGTTCTTATCCTGCTTTGGGGGAAGGCAAGTAGGTATAGGCTTTGTGTTGTTTTATTTCTACTTTTTTGGTTTATTTCTTTCATCTTATGGTAAAATCTATTATAGTACCCATGACAGCAAAGCCTCAAATATATGGATGCTTCCTTGACCCTGGGATTTACCAGAGGATCTCAACAGGTTTTATACGTATTAAGTAGTCAAGCCTCATATCAGCTCTGAAGCATGGATATTACACAGGGTTGGTGCTATGAACCACAGGGGCACTAGGAGAAATATATTAGAACAGAAATCGTTCAAGAAACATCAAGCTGAGACTGAACAGTACTGCCCTATGCTTGAGCACAGGACACGTGTTCGTGCAGATGGTCTGCACTGAGGTAACTTGTTAAAAACACAGTTTTAAACAAGTACTTCCAAAAATCTGGATATTTTGTTAAACTACGAATTATGCTTCAGCAGATCTGAGATCACACTATATTTTAAGTACCAAAGGCCAGCACTGGTATCACTCAGAGTCAGTAAGGTAGGCTGGGGCTTACCTTGATAAAACACAGATTCCTAGGCTCCATCCGTAGGGATCCTGGTTCAGTAGGTCTGAAGGGGAACCCAAGAATTTATATTTATAACAAGTTTCCAACTGATGCTGATGCTGCCTGTCTGAGGATCACACATTGGATAACACTAATCATACTTCTCTCCAGAACCACTGGGGTGAAAACACTGCTATTTTTAACACACTCCCCTGATAATTACAGTGAACATAAAAATTTTAGAATCATAAATCCTATAGAGACTGACCAGGCTATAGGAGGCTGACTCTGAAACACACCACTGCAAATGGTACCCCGAAAAGCTAAATGTTACTTCAGTCAATACCAGCAGGAAGAACATAAGAGTGGGACGATGAGTGGAGATGACAAATAGTTGTGAATACAGAGCCCAACCTTGACTCCAACTCCAGGAGGCCTAGCCCTTTGAGGATGGCATGGTTCTGTAGCTTTGGGTAGAGGAAGCGAGCTCTGTCTAAGGCAGTGGATGGTATTATAGCCAGTTCTGTTTAAATTGTGGTTAAAGAAGGGAATCTAAAGGTCAAAGCCAGTTCCGAGGAATTGTTAGTTAAGATATGAGTCATAGAGTGACTATCCAGGAAATCAGGAACACATTCAGAACAAAAGTATAAAGTGGTTTAGAGCAAGCTGCTTAGAACAGAGATTCAATTTTATGTTGCAGTGGCTGGTGTGACATCTTATCTTAAAGAGCTGGGAGAAGTAGGCCTGGGCATTTAAAACATTGTGTCTATTTAGACACTAATACCTATAAATCCCTCTTGTTTTTATTTGAAAATAGTGTAAGTTCCTTACAGTTTAGAAAAGATACTTCAGTTTTCTATTTAATCAGTCTTCTTTGTTCAACCATCAAGCCACCCATCATTTTTATAACCTTTGTCCCAACTTTTTCTCTATCATTATTTAGAGTGCAATTGCTGATTTTCTTTGTCAAAAAACAATTCAACCTTGGGCACTAAGGTTCTCGAATGGCTTTTATATTCTTCTTAGACCTGGCATCTAAAATTATAATAAAGTTATTTATAAAACTAAGACATGAAAGCATGTCATGTTTTAAATATAGATTCCTGAACATTAGTCTGAGGTTAAGTCTAATTGCTCCAAATCTCTGGAGCTAAGCCCCTTGAAACAGCCATTTTTAAGAGGTCTTCCTAGAAGTTTCTATGCCCCAAAATTAAGAATTGTGGTTACTTCCTGCTCTCTCCATTTATCATCCCCGTACACCTCAGCTGTTATAAATTTTCTAGTTTAAGTTACTCCTTTCAGGTGAATAATTTAATGTAGCTTCTTGAAGGCTCAAGATCTATATCCTGCCTGGATATTCTGAAACTATCCAAAAAAGAGAGAGATTAAAAAAAAAAAAAAAAACATTTTAACATGACTAAACCATTTCTTTTCCATGTTACAATGTAAAAAGTAAAGATTGTTTTGGACCAGATACTTATAATATCAAAGCAAATAGAATTTAAATTTATCTCCAATGTTAATTGGAGGTAACCCTGTCAACGTTGATATCTAAGAACACGGAAAATAAATATAATCAAATATAAAGCAGAGTAACATTGTCCTCTATATCCCAGAACATCAAGTTCATTCATTTATTATTTATTTATTTTTGGTTAGACTGGAAGGGTAAGCCCATTACAGTAGTCTGTGAGCACATTTACAGCATTTTAGAAGAGACATTCTACAATTTCCATATAAATTCCGAGCAGCTTAAAGTGAATACTAGCTCTGTTATTTAAAAGGATTTCTGGTTTGTTTCAACTTGAAAGTGATTTAATAGGAGGCCCACAGAGAAAATCTGTCTCCGTAATCAAATTATAACGAGTAAGGATTAAAAGTATTAAGAAGTTTAAGCAAACTTTTCAGCTGCCCTGTTTTTTTCAGGGGGAAGGGCAGGGAAGGAGTTTTTTGAAGTTGGCTGTGGGAATAAGTACAACAAAATTAGAAGAAAAAACACAAAAACTGCACAAATTTGAGGTTCATTATGCATTTCCAGCAACAGTGTTTTTCAAATGTTTAGGTCTGGCCAAACCCTAGCAGCTTTTTTCCTAAGAACATTTCGTCTCAGTTTACTACTCCCTTTCTGAATTTATAAAGCTAACAGTATTTTACAGGTAAATTTAATTTACATTTGTAGATTCATTTGTACTTAATTCATCAAAGTGTCTTGTCATTTGAGCCACTGGGTTTTAGAGAATACTTGTGATGTTTTTAATAGACTTTTGGAACCTATTTTTTTTTTTCCTTTCTTAGAAACAGGAAGCCACTTTAGCCAAAAGCAAACAAGGTTAAACTCCAGAGTGTTCGATTTGGGTTTGACGTTTGGAAACCACAGATCCAAATGGGTCTTGAGGTTGGCAAAACATTCCTTCCCTTTTTTATTAGGTGAAAAGAAAACATTTAAGATAAAAGCAAAAATGATTAAAATGGGAAAGCATTCCTTAGTCTTTTATAAGCAAAATTAAATTCACATATTATTTTTTAATTTTAGAAAATTTACATCTCTTAAAAAAAATGTAAACAGAATCAATTTTTATTTTTTTTATATACCTGAATAAATATGTTTTATGCATAGTAAGCTTGTGTATCTATGCAGACTTATAAAGGGCACATTTTCTATTACTCAAGAACCTATTTACTGCTTTTCTAAAGTGACTACATTGTAATATGACAGGATATAACAATGGCAAAAGACCCCAAAAGAGCATGTGGTAAATTCATACACTCCTAGTAGATGAGTACCCCAAACATGCAAAGTGATTTTCATCGATAACCTTTAATAACCTACTGTAGAACTCTTTAAGGAAAAGAGTTCAAATCCTCTTAGAGTCATAAGATTAAGAATAAACTAGTTTCCAGGAATATAGTGTAGGCAACACTGGCCTAGTTTCTTCATCTTTCCAAACCTCCAGTAAAAACAGATCAAGAAGCTAGAATAATAAAAAAAAAATATTCTGTGGCCAACATCTACAGTAAAATTCACAAAAAAGATATTCCTGCAACTCTAAAACTTAAACCCGACATCAGGCCAACCTGGTATCAGCACCTGCATGAATAAAAGCAGGGGGAAAACAAAAGCACTTCTGAAGAGTCTGAGATCCTGAAACAGATATTTCCCCCCCCCCTCCAAATAGTATCCCCACTAGTGATGAAAGTTCTGGGAGCCAGTCTGAAAAATGGCAGATACACCTGGGAAGGGCCTTCAAAAGCTGTGATTCATGAGTGAGATTAAGGGACCACAGAACAGAGAAATCATGCAACAGAGACCAACCCAAAGAACTCACCAAACTGACCTTAAAGCAAGAAATCCCAGGGAGGACAAGCTAAATGGAAGCAGGGTGGAAATACTGAGGACAAAGAAAAGAGAAGGTCTAGAATAAAAGTGTAGAGAAGCCCAAAGCCGTGAAGCTAGGCAAGTTCACATGACTCATCCTTTTCTTTGAATACAGAAAAATCCTTCACATTTAAAATCAGTAAGAACACATGTGGACAGATCTCATGTAAAGTTTCTGTAAGGAAAAAGAATAATGAACAGGAGAAGATTAATGTAGGCAATAAAGGAATGCCAGAAACCATATAACAAAATAGATTTTAAAAAATTGCTACTATTTCAAAACAAGCTATAAGAATTTAGAAAAATAATAGAAGTGATGAAGGAATACCAGAAGAATTATACTCAGTCAGAAATGAGCTGATGGAGAAAAAAATTGAATATTTGAAAAGAACGGAGATAAAACTTAGAAAAGGCTTAGAAAGAAAAGTCATCTCAGAAATGACTAAACTATAAGAACAAATAAATGGATTTGGGTACTGGATAAAGCCCTTGGTTGGATACATGAATAATGCCTTATTAAATAGAATGTGGAAAAGAAGAAATTTAAGGAAATACAAAAGTCAAAAGAAATGGAAAACAACTTAAAGCACTAGAGAGAAAAAGGCAAAATCTAATACCAAACAAGTCTGCAAAAAAGACATCTAAAGCAATCAGATAGAATCCATACTAAAATATATAATTCAGGAAAATATTTCTGAAAAAATAAAAACTTTAAGCTACATACATGTTGAAAGTACAAACCACATGCCTAGAAAAATTTAATCAGAAGAGACCATATTGAGATTCTAATAAAACTAACTCTTAAGCAAAATAAAACCTCTTGAGTAGCTAAACAAAAAGACCAAGTCAAAAAGTCAAAAAGACCTTTTCTTTTAAGGGAAAGAAAACCTGATTGTCATCATGCTTTTTAACAGCGAAGTTTTATAGCAGAAGACAATGAAATATCTTAATATATTTGAAAGACTCAAGGAAAGAAAATGTGAGCCAAGGATTCCATACACAATATGACTTTCAAATAAAAATGCTGAACCTTTTGCAAATGTACAAGTACTCAGGAAATATAAATCCTTCCTGAAGATTCTACTACAGAACAAACTTCACACAACCAAATGACTAGAGCAGGGGTCCTCGAACTACTGCCTGCGGGCCACATGCGGCCATCCGAGGACATTTATCCGGCCCGCCAGGTGTTTTTGCCTCCACTGTCTATCCTGTTTAGCAGCGGACTCATCCCGGCCCGCAAAATCTGTTAGCAGAAAAACCATTGGTTGCATTCCCAAACAAAACGTGTGGATTCACTGGAAAAGTTGCAAAAGGAGTTCCAATTTAGATTTAAAGAGCTTCATCTCCATGAACAGGACATAAAGCTTTTCCATAACCCATTTTCTATTGACATTGAAAATGTGGAGGTCAGTCCCTGAAGTCACCACCATGGCCTCTGGCACCGCCTTGGGCTGGTGTCTCCTGCAGGTGCAAGCCAAGCACTGCAGGGTGTGGAGGGGCAGCTGAGTGCTCCTGCGGCTTCAGCTTTCTGGCTTCTCCATGGGGCTGGCCTGTGGCTTCTGGATGCTCTAAGAACATTTCCACTGTTGTTTGGAGGACCCACGCAGTGGGATTCAGAATTCCTGGAGAATTGCCTTTGTGAGAAGCTGGAAGTATTTCTTTAAATTCCCTCTCTTAGTTTTTCAAAGAAACATCAAGAAACCATGAACAACATTAGTAATGAAGAGTTTGACTGCCACTTGCCTGATGAAGGTTTTATTGCAAAGGACATTCTGGACCAAAAAATCAATGAAGTTTCCTCTTCTGATGATAAGAATGCCTTCTATGTAGCAAACCTCGGAGATGTTCTGAAGAAACACCGAATATGGCTAAAAGCCTTCCTCGTGTCACTCCCTTTTACACCAAATGTAATGACAAATGTAATGACAGTAGAGCCACCATGAAGACCCTTGCTGCCACTGGGACAGGATTTGACTGTGCAAGCAAGACTGAAATACAAATGGTGCAAAGTCTCAGGGTGCCTCCAGAGAGGATTATCTATGCAAATCCTTGTAAACAAGTGTCTCTAAGTATACTGCCAATGATGGGGTCCAGATAATGACTTTTAATAGTGAAGTAGAGTTGATGAAAGTTGCCAGAGTACATCCAAAGGCCAAGTTGGTTTTGCGATTGCCACTGATGATTCCAAAGCAATCTGTTGACTCAGTGTTAAATTTGGTGCCACCCTCAAAACCAGCAGACTTCTTTTGGAACGGGCAAAAAAGCTAAATACTGTGTCAGCTTCCCCAGAAGTGGCTGTACTGATCTTGAGACCTTCATGCAGGCAATCTCTGATGCCTGCTCTGTCTTTGACATGGGAGTTGAGGTTGGTTTCAGCATGTACCTGCTTGATATTGGTGGTGGCTTATCAACCCCGCATTGGACAAGTAATTTCCATCAGACTCTAAAGTAAGAATCATAGCTGAGCCAGGCAGACATTATGTTGCATCAGCCTTCACACTTGTAGTTAATATCATTGCCAAAAAAAATTGTACAAAAGGAACAGATAGGCTCTGATGATGAAGATGAGTCCAGTGAACAAACCTTTATGTATTACATCAATGATGGAATATATGGATCATTTAATTGCATCCTTTATGATCATGCTAATGTAAAGCCTCTTCTGCAAAAGAGACCTAAACCAGAAGAGAAGTATTATTCATCCAGCATATGGGGACAAACATGCGATGGACTTGACTGGATAGTTGAGCGCTGTGACCTGCCAGAAATGCATGTGGGCATCTTTGAAAATATGGGTGCTTACACTGTAGCTTCTACTTTCAATGGATTCCACTGGGCCGACTACCTACTATGTGATGTCAGGACAGATGTGGCAACTTGTGCAGCAAATCCAGAACCCTGACTACCTACCTGAAGTAGAAGAGCAGGATGTTGGCACTCTGCCTGTTTCTTGTGCTTGGGAAAGTGGAATGAAACATCACCCAGTAACTTCTGCTTCACCTAGTATTAATATGTAGATATCATTCTGTAGCTGCTAACTGTGAGTTTAGCTTGAATTAAGGGATTTAGGGGGACAATTTAACTTAGTTATTGCTAGTTTTGAAATGTCTTTGTAAGAGTAGGGTTGGCACAGATGCAGCAATATGTAAGATTAGGAAATGGGGTCACACTTATCTGTGTTCCTATGGAAACTATTTGAATATTTGTTTTATATGAATTTTTATTCATTTTTCAGACATGCTATGAAAGAGCACCCCTCTGCTGTTCAGCAAGCATTTGTAGCTTGTACAGTGGCAGAATGGGCCAAAAGCTTAGTGTTGTGACCTGTTTTAAGAATAAAGTATCTTGAAATAAAAAAAGAAAAGAAAAGAAAAAAAATGTGGATACAATTTACCAAATGGAACTGGCTGAACTGTAGAATTGTGACCCTCTGAAAGACGCATTCAAGTCAAGCAGCCTTCCTAATTTCTATGCATCTCTCCCCTCTGAGACATATCCTAATCTCAGGAACCATGCACTCAAAATGGCAACCATCTTTGGTAGCACTTATGTCTGTGAGCAGACTTTTTCCAGAATGAAACATCTGAAATCTCCAACCAAATCTAGATTAACTGATGCACACTTGCATCACTTGTTACGACTAGCAATGACAAATATGGAACCAGACATTGACCATCTCATTAGCCAAAAGCAGGTCCATAGTTCCCATTGAAATACTGGTAAGTTTGTTGATTTAACTTTATTTGTTCTTCATTTTAAATATCGTATTTGTTCTCGTTTTGTTTTTTTTACTTCAAAATAAGATATGTAGAGTGTGCATAGGAATTTGTTCATAGTTTTTTTTTAAACTATATTCTGGCCCGCCAATGGTCTGAGGGACACTGAACTGGCCCCCTGTTTAAAAAGTTTGAGGACCTCTAGACTAGAGATTAGACAGGAAGGACCAGATTTAAGAGTAGAAGTAAGACTTTAATATATATTTACCTGTAGAACTAAGATTGAATAATAAATATAAAGAAACATCATAATGGCTATATGCTATTATAACGTACACATAGCACAATTGTTAAGAAGTGTAAGGAGTGGGCGGCACCTGTGGCTCAGTGAGTAGGGCACTGGCCCCATATACAAAGTGTGACAGGTTCAAACCCGGCCCCAGCATAACTGCAACCAAAAAATATCTGGGCATTGTGGTGAGCACCTGTAGTCCCAGCTACTCGAGAGGCTGAGGTAAAAGAATCACCTAAGCCCAAAAGCTGGAGGTTGCTGTGAGCTGTAATGCCACAGCACTCTACCAAGGACACTCTGTCAAAGACAACAAAGTGAGACTCTGTCTCTAGGGGGAAAAAAGTGCAAGGAGAAGGAGAAAAGAATATAGAAAATAGGATAAACTTTCTAATTACCTTAGAGAAGCTGTTAGATAATAAATAGAAGTACCATATAGTTAGAATATCACCAGCCCCTAACAAAATAATGGATACAGACAATAATTTTTAATGGTAATACAATAAAAAGAGAAACAACCAGACATGTGCATCCTTATAGAAGTACAAAGAATGATCTATGAAATGTTGTTATACAAAAATACATCAACTCTGAATTTGAAATAGTCTTTAACTCCCACTAATTTATAGAAAATATAAGGAAAAGAGCATATTAAATAATCCTACAAGGATACAATGAGCAAAATCTAGACTGTAAGAAATTGTTTCAGACATATTATTCAGTGTCCTCTATAAATAAATTGCAAGAGGGGGAAGAGTGAAAAAAGCTTAGAGATAAAAAGATAGTTAAAATACAGGTCCAGCAATTGTAATGTATAAACTTTGAATTCTGATTTGAAAAAACTAAATCTTAAAAAAATAATTATGAAGCAATTGAGAAAATTTTAACCCTTTCTGGATATATGATAATATTAATGAAATAGTGAGAACTTTGAACATTTTATAGTTCTGTTTCTTAGAAAAATAAACAGTTCACTATAAAATCTCATGTGTATTACATTCTCACCTTTTTTTCTAATACTGTGCTAACATAAAATTATAGTATAACACCATGAACAGTAACATCAGATTACATTGATAAAATAAATATTTATAAATTTTATGCATAAAAATAAAATGCTATAAAGTATGTCAGATGAGATGTTACCTGACAAATGACTTCTTGGCCCAAAACCTGTCATTTTTAGGATGTTCAGTGATAAAATTTTGAGTTCGCTGATAAATCTATTCTATAGTTAGTATTCTATTAAACTATCTTCATGTCCAAGATGAGCTCTCCAACTAACATTTGGACTCATTACCTTTATTTAGACATCTTATAAATGGGTATATTAACACCAGACTTGGATTTTACTATCTTTTCATCAGTAACCACTAAGCGATTTGGGGAAAGTTACAGTCTCTTGAAGTATATGTAAAGTTTAAATGAAATAATATTTAAAATGCTGTATATGAAAAGCATTTACTAGTTATTATAAAAATAATTTTTATTAATAGCTTTATCATTTAGGAAACTTACAGAAAAAGTAATGTATTATATCCACTTTTAGAAAAAAAAAAGAGACTATTGTAGAGTAGGGTGGGGGGAATTTGGACAGTTTACAGAATCCCTAGGAGAACAAAACATTTAGTTTAGTTACTACAGAGACAAGAACAAAGAAACAGAGAAAAATGCCCAAACTACAGTATCACCTTGCTGATTAACCTCTAAGATGTAGCAGCCTGTATAGCCTATGACTAGAAGGAGTGAGTTATAAGAAATACCTGAATAGCTCAATAATGGAACACCTTGGTGAAAAGGGCATGAGAGCTTGTTAACAAGGGTTCCTAACAAGAAAGAGAGCTCGTGAGATGAGAGCAGTGGTAAATTGGCAGTCTCTACACCTGCAGTGTTGAGAGGCATGAGATCAGCCTTATATTAGGCTGGAGGAGACTGGAGCAGGAGCATGCGCATTCTATCACAGACCCCGCTTACTCTGACTTTGTCTCCTCTCCTGCTTGCAGAACTTCAGCACAGTGTCTCTCTGCTGAAGATCACCAAGCTCTACTAAAGACTAAGATCTATCTTTCTAATACTGCTTTACTTTCTCTAAGACTCTGTCTCTCTCCCATCAGCTGAAGTAGATAGCCCTCAGGAACCTGAGAGAAATTGTTCCTGAGCAAGGTAGCTTCATGGTCTGCATCTGGAACCTAGTTAAGCCAAGCCAGAGACCTGGCCAGTCCTGGGCCCTGACAAGCGGTGCAGTGGTAGGCTGTGACACTAAGACACTAGGGACCAGTTGCCAGAAACTAAGACATTGCCTGCCATAAAAGAATCACATTTTTCTACTCCCAGGATGCCAACTGACCAGATATTAAAATAACCACTGCTATTCACTTCTGCCTCCAGGTGTATGGACTTGGTGGAATGCAGGTCACAACTAGAACCCATGCTACAAAATATTCTGGGAAATACAAGTACAGCATTCTAGCCTGTATTGAATAAGAAGATGTGCTAGAACAGACTCAAATACTTACTAGGTGAATTCAAATAATTATCTTCCACTATGTTTTAAAATACTTAAAATCTGTCAGTCTTCCCCTCTAATACAAGCACAGTCCAATCCTCTAAGTCTCCTTAAATGGACTATTCCTTTATCTTTACTAAGTTTCTCCAGTCATTCCAAATCCTCTACTAAAATGTTGTTAGGCTTGACCCTATATTCTATTCATAATTTGTCTAATTTCTTCCAAATATAGCAGAAGGATTTTTATTACAAATGGTACATCTGCTAAAATATCCCACTAAATTCTGCCCTTTATGTAAGTAAATTGATTTTGCAGATACCTATTCAACTTGAGTTGAGTATGGATGATTCTTTATTCTTGGGTACGATTCTTTTTCTTATCTATGACATAGTACATATATACTAGCATATGCTTCTTTAATTGGATCTACATTTTAATTTTATATTATCTTTCAGAATCATTAAAATTAAGAAAGATAATTATCTTTGAAGAGAATTTGGAATATGTTAACAGATACCACTTTTTTTATTTTTTTTTTATTAAATCATAGCTGTGTACATTAATGCAATCATCGGGTACAATGTGCTGGTTTCATCTATAATCTGAAATAGTTTCATCAAACTGGTTAATATAGCCTTCATGGCATTTTCTTAGTCATTGTGTTAAGACATTTATATTCTATATTTAGTAAGTTTCACCTGTACCCTTCCAAGATGCACCATAGTTATGATCCCATGGATTACTCTTCTGTCACCCATTTCTCCCTCCTTCCCTCCCCTCCCTTGCCCATTTCCCCATATTCTTGTACTATAATTGGATTATAGCCTTCATATGAAAGCTATAGATCAGTTTCATAGTAGGGCTGAGTACATTGGATACTTTTTCTTCCATTCTTGAAATACTTTGCTAAGAAAAATAAGTTCCAGCTCCATCCATGTAAACATGAAAGAGGTAAAGTCTCCATCTTTCTTTAAGGCTGCATAATATTCCATGCTGTACGTATACCACAATTTATGAATCCATTTGTGGGTCAATGGGCACTTGGGCTTCTTCCACGACTTAGCAATTATTAATTGGACTGCAGTAAACATTCTGGTACAAATATCTTTGTTATAATGTGATTTTTGGTCTTCTGTATATGTATCTAGTAAAGGAATTATAGGATCAAATGGCAGGTCTATTTTTAGATCTCTAAGTATTCTCCAAACATCAGTTAAGATGATTTTAAGTTAACTTGTGGGTGTTGATCACAGAAATCCCATAATAAAATTTTGGGTTTTCTTAAGTAATAAGACAAGCCCAGTGAGAATGGAGCATTTTAATCATAATCTGTCATTTCTTTAAAGAAAGGCAACAAATGAAATTTTAAAATGTTTCAAAATTATTTTTTTAGGAAATCAATCTAATCTTCTAGGATAGATATCAAGTGTTATTGTTAAGATATAGTTATATGTATTGTTTCAGTACCACAATATCTGAATAAAAGGTAGTTTTTCATGCCCTGTAATATGAATTAAATATATAGATAAAACTTTAAAAGCATTTTGTTTGCTTCCAAGTGTTGACAATTATTAATAAAACTACTATAAATATCTGTATGCTTTTTTTGTGTACTTAAGTTTTCAAGTCCTTTGGGTAAATAATGAGAGCAATTATTGAATCATATGATAAGAATATGCTTAGCTTTGTAAGAAGCTACTAAACTCTCTTCCAAAATTGCTATATCATGTTGCATTTCCATCAATAACAAATGAGAGTTTCTGTTGCTCCACACCTCTAGCATTTTATATTGTCAATATTCTGTATCTCAGCCCTTCTAGTATGTGTATAAAGGAATTACATCTTTTTAATTTGCATTTCCCTAATAGCATATGATGTGGGGCATATTTTCTTATGCTTATTTTCCATCTGCGTATCTTCATTGGTGAGATGTCTGTTCAGGTCTTTGGAGCATTTTTTTTTTTAACTGGATTGTTTGTTATTATTCCATTTTAAAGAGTTCTTTGTATATTATTGTAATGGTCCTTTATGAGATAAGTCTTTTGCAAATTTTCTCCAAGACTGTCGCTTAACTTCTCGTTCTCTTGACAGCATCTTTTACAAAGCAGAAATTTTTTAATTTCAATTTTAACTGCATGTTATAAATTCTTTATTTTGTAGACTGTGTCTTTGGTGTTATATCTCTAAAAGGTCACGTAGATTTTTTTCTTATGTTATCTTCTAGCAATTTTACAGTTTTGTATTTTATATTTAGGCCTGTGATCCATCCATTTGTTGTTAAGGGCATAAAGCCTATACCTAGATTTATTTATTTTTTTCCATGTGGACATCCATTTGTTCCAATACCATTTTTTGAAAACTCTATCTTTTCTCTATTTTGTCACTTTCACTCCTTTGTCAATATCAGTTGACTATGTTTATATGAGTCTTCTTCTGGGCTTTCTGTTCTGTTCCATTGATACATTTGTCATTTGTTTCTGCCAGTACCATATTATGATTAGTGTAGCCTCAGATTAAGTTTGAAGTCAGGTAGTGTCAGTTCTCCACGTTTGCTCCTCATTAATGCTGGCTATTCTGAGTCTTTTGTCTCTCCATGTAACATTAGAATTTGTTAATCTGTAGCTACAAAATAGCTTGCTTGGATTTTTATTTGGATTGTGGTGAATCTGTAGCTCAAGATGGGAAGGACTGACGTCTTGTTAATATTGTGTCTTACTATTTAAGAACATGGACTATAACTTCATTTATTTAGTTCTTTGATTTCTTTCATCTGAGTTTTGTAGTTTTTCTTATATAGCTTTTGAACATATTTTGTTAGATTTATACCCAAATATTTTATTTTTGGGGGTGCTAATGTAAATGGTATTGTGTTTTTAATGTCAAATTTCACCCATGTATTGGTGGTTTGTTGGACAGCCAGTTGGCTTTTATATGTTAACCTTGTGTCTTGACACCTATTACACTAATCACTTACAATCTCTTCTTGATGATAGGGTTTTTGAGAATTTCAACATAACTTTTAACTTTGTTCTTCTGTAAGTAAGGTGGTGTGTTTGATGTGTGTGTGTATTACTTCTGGCTTATTTCAGGATTTTCTTCTTTACCTTCTGTTTTTACAATTTAAATGTGATATGCTTAGGCTGGGTATCAGAGATCTTTTGTTTTGTTTTTGTATTTATCCTGCTTGGTGTTCTCTGTACTTCCTTGTTTCTTTAGTTTGGTGTCTGACATTAATTCAGAGAAATATTTAGTCATATTTCTTCAAATATTCCTTTGTTCCTTTCTTTCCTCTTTTATCCCCATTGTACATATTTTACATGTTTTGCAGATGTCCCCTAGTTCTTGGATATTCTACTCTTGTTGTTTTTTATTTTAAGTCTTTTTTCTCTTTACTTTTCCATTTTGGAAGTTTCTATTGCCATATACTCAAGCTCAGAGATTCTTTCCTTAGATATGTTATGTCTACTCACAAACCATAAAAGGTACGCCTTATATCAGTGGGACTGTATTTTGTTACACTGTTTTTGATCTTTAGCATTTCTTTTTTATTCTTTCTTAGAATTTCCAAATCTTTGCTTATGCTGTCCATATGTTCTTACAGTTTGTTTACTTGATCCGTTAGCGTTCTTAGTATTCCATCAATTACAGTTGTTTTAAATTGCCTGGCTGATAGTCCAACATCCTGGCCGTATCAGAGTGTGCTTGCTCTGTCTTTCCACACTGATTTTGCCCTTCAGTGTGCCTTGTGATACTCTCTTGACATTTGGACACTACTCACTGGGGAAAAGGAACTGCTACAAATAGGCCCTCAGTAATGTGGTGGTCCTAAGTTAGGAGAGGAGAAATACTTTATAATCCTGTGATGAGAATTAGTATTTTAATGAGCCTGTGTCCCCATGAAATTCACTAATACTTCTTTATCTCCCTTATTCCCACCCTTTGTATGGGAAAGGATGGCCAGGTTGGGCTGGATTTGAGTATTTCCCTTGCCTCAGGCAATTAAACTCTGATAAAAACCCCAGCAAGTTTAGGCTCTGGTTAAATAGTTTCTCCTGACGGTAGACCTTACTAAGAAGAACAGAATGCTCTGGGATATTTCAAAATGGTTCTTTTTCCTTTTCATCTGCCAAAAGCAAAGAGACTTCTCTCTAGCATTTACTGTTCAAGCACCTTCAAGCACACTTCATATGTTTTCTTTTAAAATTTATTGAGACTTGTTTTACTGCACAGCATATGGTCTATTTTGGTGAAACCATCAAAAATACGCATTGAAAGAATGTGGATTCAGCTATTTATGAGCATAGTGTATTATAAATTCAGTTAGATCTAGCTGGTTATTTGTTCTAGTTTTTTATATCCTTACTAATTTTCTATGTACTTATTATATCAGTTATTGAGAAAGAAATGTTAAAATCTCTACCTGTAACTGTGAACTCATCTGTTTCTTTTTTCATTTCTGACAATCTTTGTTTCATACACTTTGAAGCTTATTAATAAGGTATAAAACATTAGGATTCCTTTGTCTTTTTGATCTGTTAACTCTTTTATTATTACAAAACTGTTTTTCTTTTTATCTATCATTCCTTGGCCTAAAGTCTAATTTGTCTGATATTTAGATAGGTACTCCAGTTTTCTTAATAATATTTGCACATTTATTCTTTTCTATGCCTTTACTTTTAACTTTTATGTGTCTTCATATGTAAAATATATTTCTTGAGCAGCATGTATTGGATCTGGTTTTATTATCCACTGTTTGCTCATCAGTTGATAACTTTCTTTTTCATCGCATCTGCTTTAAATATCTTCTTTACAAATGCTGTCTGTTCAGATTCTTCTAACAGCTGATAACTTCATATTCCTTTGGACAGAGAAGACTGAAATCGTCTGGAATGAGATGCGTGACACACTGCTTTCACCTGAGTTCCTGCTTTTCTCACCAACACGTGGTGATTCTCTTATCCTCCTTGCTGTTTTAGAACAGATGCTCATCTTCCTTTTCGAAATATCTCTTACAACCATACTCTGATTTCATTTGTCGCCTAGTGAGCCTGATCTCCTTGTTTATCTTTCTTACATGCTTTCCCCTTCTGAGCAAAACCTCTGTTTGACTGTCTTATGTTACCTCCTTTTCGTTTCTTTTCTATCTCTCCTATCCAGCATTTCCAAATGAGTATGGTATTGCCACTACTCATGTTTTTTTAGCAACCCACTTTCTTCTTTCCATTCTTACAATCTAGCTTCCACACTAAACCCTCATAACAAATGCACTGTTCTGCCTGGTTAATTCTTACTTAGCTTGGACACTAAATTCTAGAATATTAATTTCCTAGAAGCCTTCCCAAAACTTCTAAGATGGGCTTCTTGTGAATATCTCTTATTAGTTTGTGTTTAGTCCCCACTATAGAATATATTATCTCCTCTAGGGCTATGATATGTTATTTATGTTTATTCTGCCAGTGTCTGATGTATCAGGTCACAATTAATTTGTTTTAGTTTAACTGAAATTCAGTATCTTTTCCTGTCCTTAAATTTTTTGATCAGTGTGTCCTTCAACATTTTTAATCTTCCTATTGAAATTATCTTCTTTCTTGACTTCTAAACCTTTCTAGTTTCTTCCTTTAAAATTCTGTGTAGGCTGAGTGCAGTGGCTCACGCCTGTAATCCTAGCACTCTGGGAGGCCAAGACAGGTGGATCACTTGAGCTCAGGAGTTTGAGACCAGCCTGAGCAAGAGCGAGACCCTGTCTCTAAAAATAGCTGGGCGTTGTGGTGGGCACCTGTAGTCCCAGCTACTCAAGAGGCTGAGATATGAGGATCTCTTCCTCCAAGAGTTTGAGGTTGCTGTGAGCTATGATGCCACAGCACTCTAGAGGGTGACAAGGTGAGTCTGTCTCTCTCTCTCTGTATATATATACACACATATATATATAAAATAATCATATATATATTTTTATATATGCATATATATAAAATAATCTTATCAAAAATCTATTTCTTGCAAATGTTTGCTTGGTACCACACCTCTCAGTGAAGGGATTATAATATCCACCATGCACCTAGGCACAGGAGATTCAGTGATTAAAAAGCTCCTTCAACCGAGAAGTTCATTGACTCAAAGGAAAGAAAAACACTCAAAAGATTATAATAACATGTACATTTTTCTGTGTAATTTGTACTTTATTCTATAGGAGGTGAGCTTTCTTCATTTGTTTCAAAGTTTTCACATGAAGAAGTGATTTGACCATAGACATGCTTATAAAAAGAATACTCTGGGTGGCACCTGTGGCTCAATGGAGTAGGGCACCGCCCCCATATGCCAGAGGTGGCAGATTCAAACCCAGCCCTGGCCAAAAACTGCAAACAAAAAAGAATACTCTTAGCAGCTAAAATATAGACCTGAGTGGGTTGAAAGGAGAGAGAAAAACAGAGGGCTCTTGTAACTATATATATAGCATTATACTTCACCCAGCTTTACAAGTGCCAAATCCAAGGTAGAAAGAGTGCTTGAAAAGAATATGTATTTTCACTTTGGGTTATAGGGTATGCTAAGTGTTCATTAAATCAAACTTGTTAATTGTGGTAAAGTCTAATTGTTGATTTTATTATTGTATCTACTAATGCTTTTTACCTTAAATTTTATTTGTTAAATAAAGCATCTAATCTTACCTAGTTATATAATCACTAGTAGTGATTTCACAGTGAAAGAAATGATTATTTTATGGTTCCATTTTCAAAATGGTGCTTAAAATCATGTTAATGGCTGTATGTGATTGGCAACCATATATTAGAGCTTGATCTTGAAAATGAATTATGTTGGCTTCCTACACTAGTCAAATTAATATTCAGATGAAATGATAATAAAAGTCAGTTGATCTTTTTCAGATTTGTCACCTTTAGTGAATGCCAACATGAAGGTAGTATAACATATTCCACTTCAGTGTCCTGTAAAACTATCCAAGTATAGTGAAGCAAGTATCAGTTACAAACTTTTGTTAGTTTGTCATCTAAGAACTTGTTACACTTACTTGAAATAACATAGCAGAAGCTACTTTAGATACAAGACAGTTAATTCTATAAATGACCTGACATTTATTTTAGCCGTAAACAAAACATGTCATCATAGCAGCTTGGGTTCATTTCACCCACCTTTTACTGACCTCATGCCAGGCACTACTGAGCACTGCATACACAAAGGAAGAAAACAAAATTTCAGTATAATGTGGGAAACACTGCTTCGCAAGAGTTAAAGAAACCATACATTCCTACACAGAGCTACTGGTGGTGATACCGTAATTATACATACCTAAAGAGGTAGTTGTTTTTTCTATAATATAGGAAAAATATAAAACAGGGACTTAAATTAGAAGACCAGAGTTAAAAATACAAAGTCAATGAGGTTGTTAAATAAGTTGGCAGGAGTGGAATTGTCTTTCTGGAAATACTCTCTAATAACATGTTGTTAGTAAGTGTTCCTGCCAAGTGTTTTACACATTCTAAATTGAACTTAGGCTTCTCCCCTGCCTCTCTTCTGCTCCTTCCTACTAACATAATTCACATTCAGTGTTACCTGTCTCATTGCATCACTGCAATGCTTATGCCCGAAATCCGGGAACTGTGCATAACATGCTGTCCTTTTTCGGCCCCTTTTGATTGGCTTTCATCTAGTCCTGGTAGTTTTTAACTTGGAAACGTATTTTGAGTCCATCCACGTTTCTTCTCCACTACTGCCTGCTTCACCCGATCTTTCACTCGTGCAACTCCAGACAGCATTTTCTCTTGCCCTATCTCTTGTCTATTTGATTTTCCCAGAGTTATCTGTTTAAAATAGTTGATCTGATGATTATATGCTCAAAATTCTTTGACTTCATAGGGACTGTATGATAAAATCATCTAATGCCACACATTGGCATCACTGTGATTCAGACACATTGACTTGTCTTTTTGTTTGTTTGTTTGTTTTGGTATTGTAATTTTTATTTTTTTATTTTATTTTATTTTTTATTAAATCATAGGTAGATCATGTATACATTAATACATTTATGGGGTACAATGTGCTGATTTCACACACAATTTGGAATGTTTACCCTTTTCTTTGTAGTTCTAATATTCCATCACCTTCCTGCTCACCCTAGGCTCTTTACTTTTTAATTCTTTTAAATATTACTTTAATTCTGTTGCTTTACTTTTTCATTCTCTTTTGCCCCCTTATCACCAATGCTTTCTTCAGGTCTCAGCTTAAATGTTTATTACTAGGAAACTTTCTGTGACCCTCCAAAGTGCGTTTTCTCCTTTTCCTTCTTTTATCTCACTGGTGAACACATATATGAGGAATTTTCTGTCTCCTCTTAAGATTTTAAGTTCTTGATGACAAGAACAAGGTCTGCTTAGCAGTTTCACATATATACTAGGTGAAAATATTTGTTGGATTAAAAAACTGCAATAATTAATGAAAATTATGAATTAATAAGGTTGATTTTAAAATACATAAAAGCCTAAAACATCTTAGTTACATTGCTCTTTAAAAACCTTGCATTTTTGCAGTTCAAAGCCATTTTATATGAAAAACTATCATATTTAAACTTTTTAAAGTTAAATCCTTTTATCCAGCCATATTATTCACTATTTCCATATTACTATTCCAAATGAATTTTATCTGATTCCAAAAAGCAAGAATGGAGATTTCTTATTTTGTGAATATCCAAAATAATATGATAACAGTATCTTAAGGCAGATAGTTTCGAAAGAGGAATTCCAGGTGTTTTAAGGAGTGATACTGTAGTATAAAAATATACTCCAGAGCCCAGTGTGACTGCTTTTTTAAGGGAACAGCACCTCTTTGTAATATAAAATTTGGTATAGTTTTTAAAGTCACATTAACTCTTTACATTGAACCGGTAATTAACCATCTTTCTCTGATGACCGCATACCTTACAGGTTTTATGTCTGAATGTCAGTGATTTCCACAGAGCAGCAGTTCTCAACCTGTGGGTCGCTGTATTAAAGGGCCGCGGCCTTAGGAGGTTGAGAGCATTGTAGCTGATGGTCAGAAAAAAATGGTGGATGAAGTTTGGCAAAATGTGTCTCAACTACAGTCCCACGAAAATTTTATTTTTGTTTTTGTTTCTTTAAGCACATGTCTGGCATAATTACTTCATTCTTTGCTTCTCTATTCTAACAGAATGTATCAGTTATTTGCTGAATTCCTTGTGTTTTTAGTCTGATTATATTAAATGTTAAATATATAAAAATAATACCTATATTTTTCATAGGTATTATCTATCTTTAGAATATTTGTTAAGGTGTTTTTAGGTTATCTCCTCACCACAATAGTATACACAGATGAAAGCACACTTGTTTATATGGGCTAGCATATAGTGATGTTCTGTTTTGCTTTATGGTACCAATTAAATAGTTTAAAACTTGAGTGATAGAATTAAACAGTTATGCCCAGGAGCGTGGTGACACGTACCTATGCTCCTAACACTCTGGAAAAAGCTGAGGCTGGCAGATCCTTTGCACTCAAGAGTTCAAGACCAGCCTAAGCAAGAGCAAGACCCATTCTTTACTAAAAATATAAAAATTAGCTGGGCCTCATGGCAGGTGTCTATAGTTCTAGCTACTTGGAAGGCTGAAGCAGGAGGATTGCTTGAATCCAGGAATTTGAGGTTGTTGTGAGCTATGACACCACAGCACTCTAACCAGGCAAGATAATGAGACTGTCTCAAGAAAAAAAGAGAAGAATTAAGCAGTTATTTTCTATAACAACGAAGATTTAGAAAGCTGGATCAGTGGCTTAGCTCCTGTTTCCAGTTTGGAGCCAATCTAAACAAGTATTTTCACTTATACTGTTATTTCATTTTGTACCTTTTGTAAGCCACCTTATGTCACTTGTAAGGAAACAGTAACATCTTTTAAAACTAAGGAACAGTATTTCTGCTCAACTTACTTTCAAGTTCCCTTTTTATCTATCATGACTTTTTAGAATAAGAAATGTTCTAAATAACTAAAGATGATTAAATTTTGACGCTTTAAAAATTACTCAGTGATAGAAATCACTCTAAAATACTGTGATTTAACGAAAAAATGTTGAATTTCTGTTGTAAACCCATTAAAATTTCTGGCTAAGAATTTTTAACAGTTCTAGACAAAATTTAAGAACTTTTAGAAATGTGTTGTATTAGATGCATACTATTTCAGATCTATGCTAGCAGTGGTTTTAAGGGAAAAAATCTCAGAATTATTGACTTTAAATTTTTTCCTATAAGTTTAATTTCTGTAAATTTCAAAAGAAAAAAGATTTCAAGGGAGATATGCCTTTTTTTCTGACATATAAGGCATATGATATTTTTAAACGATGAGTATATAATGATTACTTTCTTCTTGGAAAAATCAACATATAACAGAAATTACAATGACTCATGCTATTGAGGTAAACCTATACCTCCGTGATTATAATCTGTTCTGTGACAAAGATTTTAAAATGAACTGAAATAGAAGTGCTGTGGTAGTGCATTTAGAACAAGTGTGCCTTGGATTCTAAGACAAGTCCGGGATGACAGAGTAAGCAGTGGAGGCAGGAAATAGATCTGCCTTGAAGAGCTGTAGGCTGGTAGAGGTATGTGCAGGTAGTCATCATTAGGATAGGATAGAATGAATGATAGAAATGCTCTGCAGATAGAAAAAACTATGCACCTGGGGCACGTGGCAATAGAAAGTGGGTGGTGATGTAGACACGTGAAATACTAACATCAAGGGAACCAACTACAGGCAGGGAGGACTCAGCTGTGGGAATGGAAGTACAGTGGTGGATGTATTCCCCCAGGATCAATATGAGGAAAGAATTCTACAGAATGTTAGCTCCAGGCTGTGAGATTTTTAGATACTTGGTGAATGGGATATGAGTGGGAATCTAGCAATGGAAGTAAGAAGTAGACCTTCTTTGGGCACAGGGATTAAGACTGGATCCT
Source organism: Perodicticus potto (assembly GCA_963574655.1). Taxonomy (NCBI): domain Eukaryota; kingdom Metazoa; phylum Chordata; class Mammalia; order Primates; family Lorisidae; genus Perodicticus; species Perodicticus potto. Next base: position 25,898 of record CAUYRH010087395.1, read on the forward strand.
AGTTACTGTGAATCAAAGTGCAAGATCAATATAGAGATCATCTGCAAAGTTGACAGAAATGGTGAATCCTAAATTATGGTTTTAGTTGTATTTATACTTTCCTTGCCCTAGCACCCAGCTTGGCTGGAGTCTAGGTGGGTTGTTGGAGCCTTCAGTTACTAGATAAGGAGCCATTTCTTTGTGGCTAGGAGCAAGGCAGTTAGCAGCCTAGCAGACAATTATAGCTCAAGACAAGTTGCCATGTGTGCCATTCTTCTCTGCAGTCCCCCACTCGTAGCTGTGGAAGAGAAAAAAACTAATTCACAGAGGAGCTTGATTCAAAGTCACTAGAAGACCTTAAGAACTGTGAGACCGGGAGAACCACAACACTAAGCTTTGTTAAACTTGGGATTTATACTTGTTTGCTTATTTTTAATCAGCAGGACATTTGATTTAATCGAAATGGCCAGGATTAGCGAGTACATACTCTGCAGCAGGCCAAGTACAATAACCTCTAAAGATCCATGTGAAATCGCTAGTTTCTAGATGCTCCATGAAAAATATTCTTTAAAACGAAATGGTCATTTGGAGGCAAAGGCATAGTAGTTTTCAGTTGGTGCCATAACAAATTATTCCAAGTTTGGTAGCTTAAAACAACACAAGTATATTATCTCACGGTTCTGTGGGTCAGGAGTCTGGATTGGTTGTGCTGAGTTCTCTGTTCCAGGTTTCACAGGTTGAAATCAAGTTGTCCACCTGCTAAGATCTTATCAATAGGCTCTGGGAAGAATCGCTTTCAAGCTTATTTAGGCTATTGGCAGAGTTCACCCTCCTGTGGCTGTAGGAATCAGCAGGGGCTGCTCTGAGCTTCTAGAGGCCACCTCATTCACAGGCTCTGGGCACTGGGCAGGATATCTTTGAGGAACCAATCTGCCTACCCCAGAAAGAAAAAGAATTTTCAAGAAAGAGCTCTAATTATCCAATTTCCTCTTAATGGATACTAGTAAGAATAGTTAAAATACCTAGACTCTCAAACAAGTAGGATGATTTTACAGTGAATCTAATAGTCAACTGAAGAGAGACCAAAGGCTTCCATCTTTGAGGTCAAAAGAAAAAAGTAGAGCAATGACCAGAATGTATAAAGATTAACATGTGAAAGAGGGCACAGTGTTAATATTTGTGATACATTTTCTTTATGTTTGTCTTTAAATGATGGTATTTGGAAATATTATTTAAGATTATTTTATTTATTGTTTGGCTAAATGTTATTTGTGTGTGGGGTGTATAAAATATTTCGTGTAGTTTGACATGTGGCCATAATGTAAGCATTTTGCTCTGGTGACAGTTTACTCAAACTCTGAAATTAATAATACAAAAAAATGCTTCTTGAGGACTGAAGGATGAATGATAAAAAAAATTTATATTTCATTTCATCTTTTCAGAGACAAGGTTAGAATGAAGTGGTGCAATCAGAGCTCACTACAGCCTTAAACAGGCTCAAGCAATCCTGCTGCCTCAGGCTCCCAAGTAGCTGAAACTACAAGCCACTGACTGTTTTTTTCTAGAGGTGGGATCTCACCATATTGCTCAGGCTGGTCTTGAACTCCTGATCTCAAGTGATCCACCTGCCTTGACTACCCAAAGCATTTCATTTTATTTTTAAACAGAAAGTTTTATCTGATATTTAACTTAATAACTCATAGTAACCATTTTAAGAGGTAATAACACTAAATTTCAAAATTTCATGAGATCAAAACGAATCTATATGTCTTTAAACAGTCCATGCACATAGTAGGCACATGTACAGATGTGACGATATCACCTAGAAGTAACTTTATTGAAACAAATTACTTTTTCTTGTAATCTGTCTTTTCTGCTAAGTATGGAATGCAAGGGGCCAGGTTTCTGAACCATGAAACCCAGCTACTATTCTGAAAATAAACAACCGAATAAAATGCCACTTCCTAAATTATTTTTCATACTTTTTGTGAAATCATCATTGTGATTATTGGGCCTTTTGCATTTCTCTTGCACTTAAAACATTTTTTTTAGGCAAGAGTTACTGCTTCTCTTCTATTACTTATCATATTTACCATGCTTCGTGGCTTTCATATGAAAAGTTAGCTTTTTATAGAAATTATCAGCCAGTCAAAGCACTGTCTTTTTCTTAGGCATGACAATAATCAACTGTGATCTTATGTCATCACCTCTTCAGCACATTATATGTTTTTAGGTATTTATGGTTACTTGTTTTTGGCTTTGGGAGCCCATGGGGTTGAGTACTATTCTGTGGATAAGCACTGTCTTTTTCTTAGGCATGACAGATAATCAACTGTAATCTTATATCATCACCTCTTCAGCACTTTTTATGTTTTTAGGTGCTATGGGTTACTTGTTTTTGGCTTTGGGAGCCCATGGGGTTGAGTACTATTCTGTGGATAATCATGGTTTTATGAAAAAAAAAAAAAAAGTAAAATATTTCTGTGATCTAAAAACAGACCAAAAAAAGTAACACAACAGTCAATGATTCTGGTTCTTTAGACTGAGTAGGTGACAGAGTTGGGTAGACTAGCATAGAATGTGTGGATAAAGATAAACTTGTGTACCCAACACAAACAAACGCCCAAGCATAATGTAAATGATTTCTAGGACCCAACTTTCCAAAATAGAAAAACTTGTTCTTCATAGTCTGAAAATTAAAATGTTACTTTATTGAAATCAGTTCTTTTTAAGTTAGGAATACCTATATTTTATTTAGCCTTCAATTTTAGGGATTAGGTTTATTTTAAATAAAGTTAACATTTGTTATTTTCTAGCTATTGATAAAACTGGCTATGCATGAAAAAAGTATAATAATTATTTGTGTTATAAATAGAAATAAATATTCCAGAAAGTTTGTAAAAATTGTATTTAAAACAATCACTCACGGCTCAGCGCCTGTGGCTCAAGTGGCTGAGGCGCCAGCCATATACACCTGAGCTGGCAGGTTCGAAACCAGCTCAGGCCCACCAAACAACAATGATAGCTGCAACCAAAAAATAGCTGGGCATTGTGGCGGGCACCTGTAGTCCTAGCTACTTGGGAGGCTGAGGCAGGAGAATCACTTGAACCCAGGACTTGGAGGTTGCTGTGAGCTGTGATGCAATAGCACTCTACCCAGGGCGACAGCTTGAGGCTCTGTCTCAAAAAAAAAAAAAAAAAAAGTCATTCAGTTTTATCACTCTAAGTTAATATTATTTATTCACCTACAGTCTTTCATAAATTATTTTTACCATTTGCATCATTATAATCATGTTACACTCCATTCTGTATTTGACATGTTTCACAAGGCATTATATATTAAACAAGTTTTCATGTTTCTCAAAAAATGCCATGTATAACCATTATTTTTAATAGGTAAATCATATTTCATCACTTAGATATACTACATTTTTATTGCTGAATTTTGGAGTTACTTTGAATATTTCTTACTATAAAAATATTACAGTGAACATATCTTATGTGTACAGTTTTTCTCCTAGCTCAGAATTGATGTTCAGATATCATGTGACAAGATGAGTCACTTAGTTAAAATTTGTTAGTATTTTTATAGTATGTATGCTTTCTACAAGTATACTGGTTTCCCATGACACCGGTAATCTGTGAAAATCTTTCTGGCAAGGTTCTTAAGCATATTTCCCCAGTCATCAATAATATTGTACCTATTTATGTAGTTGTTAATAACCTTTGCAAAAAAATGTCCCTTCTAAAGTTTACCAGATCTTTCCTTTTATACCTATTAAATAAATGATTTTCTCCCAACTTTTCAGCATTAGAAAAAAAAAATAACCTAAGTATGAAGATTGGAAAGGTTCTATGATTTGAGGCACATAATTTGAAGAGATCAATACCTAAATACAGAATACAAACATTTGAGAATCATTACGTATGAAGAAAATGCCTTTCAAATTTAGAAGAGAAAAACATTATATCCCAAGGAACAGTAAATCAAGATGGTATCAACTTAATACTAGACAGCTGTTGTAACTAGTTTTGATGACAGTCAACAAAGACAATTGCATGTATGTAAAGATTTGGATGTCAATATACATATATTTTCTTTAGCTAAGTAGGAAATGTATAAAAATTATAACTCAAAAATCACAAAGTTATATTATTAAAAAACTGATAAGGAATAATAAAGTTAGAAAAATCAGAATTAGTTGCTTTGTATTTTGAGAATATTATTACAAAACTGAATGTAGAGGTCAAAAATTACTATCGAAGGAGAGATGATAAAAACAAAAAGTTTACAGCTAAATAAACCAGATGTTTATAATGAGGACTAGGAAGTAGAAGAGGCAGATGTAGAATATACAAAATAAGCTATCTTCTTTATTTGTCTTTCTTTTTATTAAATCATAACTTTGTACATGGATGCATTTATGGGGTTCAGCGTACTCCTTTGATATACAATGTGAAATGCTTACATTGAACTAAGTAACACATCCATCGCAGTTATACTCATTTCTTAATAGTTTTGAAATGTACTATTGTATCATGCACATTAGGTGAGATCCCCCCAAATACCCCCCCTTCTCCTTTCCCCCCTTCCCTCTCTTCTCTTCTCTTCTACTTTCTGGACTATAGTTATGTTTTGCCATTCATATGAATGTGTAGGTGATTATATATTGATTTCATAGTAGTATTGAGTACATTGGATACTTTGTCCCCCATTCTTGGAATTCTTTACTAAGAAGAATATGTTCTAGCACCATCCAGGTAAACATAAAAGATGTAAAGTCTCCATCCTTTTTTATGGCTGCATAGTATTCTGTGGTGTACATATACCACAATTTGTTAATCTATTCATGGATTGATGGGTACTTAGGCTATTTTCATGTATTAGCAATTATAAATTGGGCTGCAATAAGCAATCTGGTGCAAAGGTCTTTGTTGTAAAATAATTTGTGATCATCTGGGAATATACATAGTAGAGGAATTGCAGGATCAAATAGTAGGTCTACTTTTAGTTCCTTGAGTGTTCTCCAAACTTTTTTCCAAAAAGGTCGTATTAGCTTGCATTCCCACCAGCAGTGTAGAAGTGCTCCCTTCTCTCCGCAGCCACACCAACATCTGCAGTTTT